>JAHHZJ010000245.1:0-171720 GCA_021437245.1 Aegilops speltoides | reverse complement strand
TTCGTTGCGTCAGAGGATTGAGCATGAGCTCATAATGTAGATTCGTCGGTTCCTCGGGGCGGCGAGGTTAGGGTGTCTCGTCGTCCTAATGCAACAACGAGATTTGGTGCCAGGTTCTTTGGATCAATTCAAGGGTCCACCGACGAAAGCTGCGGCCTAGGGCGCTGATCCTTGGGGCAACTGCATGATGGCCTCCCGCCGTTGCTCTGGTATGAAAGCCGCGACAACGTCTTCAGCGGTTTGTTCTAGTGACGACAATGGCCATTTGGTATTTGGTGGTCCATAGACCTCAATGAAAATTTTACAATGGAAATTTTATTATGTTTCGGGTGATTTGTAAGTAATCCCTCCGTTCCTAAATGTAATTTTTTTAGAGATTCCAATACGGACTACATACAGAACAAAATGAGTGAATCTACACTCTATAATATGTCTATATACATCTGTATGTAGTTCTTATTGAAATCTCTAAAAAGACTTATATTTAGGAACGAAGGAAGTACTTCTCATGAATGTAATGGATTTGATCCTGTTCGAATCGAAAAAGGAAAAGAAATGAACAAGGATGCCGATAAGTGCCACACGTGTGGGCGTTAGGGAGTCCGTCCACACATTTTGTGTGGTGTATAAGAGGAACATCCCACACGTAGAGCCCACACACCTACATGTGGGCAAAACAAGTAATGCCCACACACCTCTTTTTTTCCTCTCGATTCCTCTCACACGCGTGCGTGTGGGCGAAATAGATAACGCCCACACGCCCGTATGTCAGGCCTCGTACCTCCTGGTCCCAAGCGCCACGCGCGTGGCCAATCACCGCTACCGCATGATTGCCATGGTGCGACCCTCGTCCATGTTTGTTTAATCTGCGATTGCCATGTCGAACTACGGTTGCCATGTCGACAACCGCGCTTGCCATGGTCGCTCAACCGCAGCTGCCATGTATTGTCGATCTAATGTAGTTGCCATGATTTCATAACTTTAGGAGTTGCCACATACTAACACTAGGCGCTTGAGAGAGTTGCCATGTGCTCACAAGCATGCTAGGGCGATTGCCATGTAAAGGAAGAGTTGCCATCCGCTTACGTGCACGTTAGAGCGATTGCCATGTACGTGCACGTTAGGGCGATTGGCATGTACCATGCAAAACATATGGCAACTCGATAAAGAGAGTTGCCATCCGCCACGTGCACATTAGGCGATTGCCGTGTACCGCAAAACACATGGCAACTTCGGGTAAAAGAGAGTTGCCACCGCCACAAAGCACACTAGGGCGATTGCCATGTGCCTTTGCAAAACACATGGCAACTAGCAGCTTGGGTGTGGGAGAGGAGACGGGCGTGTGGGCGAGATGACAAATGCCCACACATTAGTCATTGTGTGTGCATGCAAAGTGAAAGTGTGGGCGAACTGCTGAACGCTCACACACCAGCACCTCCTGTGTGGTGAAACGGCCGTGTGGGCGACCGGATGAACGCCTACAAACCAGGCTAGTCCTACGTGGCACTAAAAACATGCCAAGATTCGTGCGCTCACGAACGGACGCGGATCCATGCGTGTGGGCGAGATGCAAACGCCCACACGTGGGGGCGAGATGCAAACGCCCACACGTGTGGGCGTTAACATTTTCGATGAACAAAGTCAGCATACTGTTCCCTAAAAAAAGTCAGCATACTGTAGCGTCTCCGACGTGGCTCTTCCAAGTCAGAGAATCCACAGCGCTCCGTCACAATCCCGCGTCGGCGAGCGCTTCTCCCCAAGTCCCAATCCCTTCGCCCCGAAGCCTAGAGACCGGGAAAATGTTGATGCCGCATTAATCTCCAAACCACCACGCGTTAAAGTCCCACCCGCAATCACCAAATAACCCATCCGCAGCCGCCAACTCTCGCCCTCCGCCCCTGTCTCCCGCGGCGGGGGATCTCATCCCGGCCATCCTCTGCCTCGGAGACCCCCGGATTTCCCTATTTGGTTTGATCATCTTTCTGAGCTTTTTTGTGCTACTTTCCTTAATTTTCTTCCTGGCCGCGGTCCAGTCCAATCCCCATCCACAACCGCTGCCCCTCGCTCTTCGCCGCCGCCGTGGGGATTCCCGGCTTGCCCCACTAGCCCGCGATCTTTTTGCCTCGGAGTCGCTCCGATTCCGTGCTGCGGCTAGTTGGGATTCCCTTTCTGTACCCTCAGCTGGAGCAACCCCTACCGAAATCCTCTGTTTTGGGCAAGGGAACCGCTCTCCCACTTCATTCCCCAACTTTGCGTCGTCCGGCGAGTCCAAATGGGGGTGCAGCAATCCAAGGAGGAGCTGCTGTACCAGCAGGTGAACTACGGCAACATCGAGGGGATTCGGAACCTCCGGGCGCAGGGCGCGGGCGTTGAGGCAAGGACAGCGATTTCGACAGCATATAGTCTTGTATGTAAAGCTGGGAATCAAATGGGTTAACTTTTCTTGTTGGGGTTGAATTTCTTGCTTGCTTGCAGTGGATTGACAAGGAAGGGAAGACGCCCCTGATGGTCGCCAGCATGCGCCCTGATCTGCTGAATGTGGCTAAAGCTTTGATTGAATTGGGTGCAAATGTGAATGCGTATCGGCCTGGTATAGATGCCTAGCAACTTTGTGTATGGCTTTAGTTTATTATCTCCATTATTCCTAGAATGCATAACAGGGGATTTTTCTGGATGGTGTGGAGTGAGTACAAATTTGTTGTTATTCTTAGTTTGGATCCAGGAATTAGATCAAGTCTATTGTGGTGCTTCAAAAAATAAAGTAAGTTTTACAAAAAAAAAATGTGTGTTAATTTTGACACGACCATAGCCCAAAGGTTTTAAAGTTGTGCATACTTTGGGATATGAAAAGGACACCTTGAAGTTTCTAACTATAATTTCTCACTCAAATAGAAACCAGCACAATATGTGCGCAAGTAAAAATATAGCCTATTTTTAATTAGGTTTGAGGATTGCATGTCATGCAAAACAGAATCAACTCAATCAAGGGAACTGTAACATTACAGTATTGATTGACTTGCACCGTGCCAACTCTGCTTTAACGAAATGTGATCCTTATATGTTAAACTAATTAGAATCCATAGGATTCTTACTGGATGCCTGCTAAATAAAATAGGTTATCATTTTTTGTCGCGTTGTTGTAATGCCTCCCTTTTCTTTTTCTGCTTATAGGATCACACGCGGGGACTGCATTGCACCATGCTGCCAAAAAAGGACTTGATCCGACTGTCCATTTACTTCTCTCACATGGAGGTTTACGATGCTGCTGTAGATATATCACCATGTGTCAATTGTTTGCCATTTGAATTTTGTACGTTAAAAAACCTTCTGTTTATGATTTATTTGCAGCTAACCCATTCATAACAAATGATGACTGCAATACCGCACTTGACCTGGCTAGAGAAAAGGGTCATGTGAACGTTGTAAGGGCCATAGAGGTATATTTTTTTCTTCACGTCCTATTTTGCTTTATTATATTTCGATTTGACCTGCACATTTTCATTTGTTGCTATTTGTTCTTTAAGTTGTTTATTGGTTGCTATTTCGTTCTTCATTATTTTCAGGGACGGATTTCTCTTTTTTCTGGATGGATGAGGGAGAATTATGGTCCTGGTTTCTTGGAAGCGTTTGCTCCTCAGTTCATGACTAGGAAGATGTAATATTCCCGTGAAACTTCATCACGTACCACAAGCACATAGATGTGAGTATGTTTTACGTGTCTCTAACCTAAGTTAAATCTTTTCCCCAGTTGGGCAGTGATTTTACCACGTGAAGCACGGAGCCCGACAAGACCTGTCAAGCTTGAGTTAGCTATATATCCTGAATTGCAGGTATGAAAGTCTGCTAAAATGCTGCTTTGGTATGGTGTAGCCTAGTAATGTTTATAATGCTGGATATGTTGACATATTCATATCACCGACAAAGTGAACAACTCTTTTATGGAACTCTTCCTATTTAACATGAGATAAGCAGTAATGTAATTATTGACCTCTCGTTTGTTTCTAGTGTATGCTTCCCACATTGTCTAGTTCAGTAATCACCAACCAGTAGCATTTGTCATATTATTTGTGTTGAAATTTGTGTTTCTGGAGAAAATTGCACATAACTGGCCTTTTATTGTTTGATACATGACAATGTCTTTACTTTTTTTTTTTGATTTCTTGCACATGAACTGAAATTCACAACAGTTATTGTGGCACAATATACTCATAAGGGTGATTGGTTAATTAATCCATGTACTTGCATAGCTCCTGCAGCACCTTCTCCAATCCTCCTGATTAGGTTGTTGGCTTGCACCTGGTAACCGGATCGACGGATGAAAAAAGGAAGGTCTATAGAAATATGCTTTCCCCGTGTGCAGCCTTGGAGTCCGCACCACTTAGGGGATTAGTATAGTAATTAGTATGTATATTGATTATTCCTTAAATATGAATTAAGGTATATTAAAAATGTCTTGAACTCTTAATCCACAATAATAAAGTTGGGATAGTGCATTTAGTTTGTTTTCGTAACATTCTGAATTCTAGTCAATCATTTTTTACCAGCGTCACCTCACACATCCAACCAGAGAACCAATACTTGCATCTTGCTAAACCAGCTTGTCCCGAAGGAAAACCTACACCTACTTTCATTTTGTTATATTTGGATTAGCTATTTTTATTGCATTTTTGTGTATATATTTTATGAAGTTTCTTATTATTTGTAACATACTTTTTATGAATAAACAGGCTGCTAAACCTCGTGTTGTTGTCAAACTTTGGAAATCTCAACTTGAGGAACCAAAGTATAATCTGGCTGACCCTTCCATGGCAATTTTTGACAAAGTTACAAGTACGTGCAATATTTCATCTTTTCAGTTTATGCAAATTTGAATTGCATGTTTGTGTTGTTGGTTACATGCTTTATCAATCTTTGCGTTTTTACTGCAATTTAATATCATATGGCTATCTCACTAAAAACAATTATTTGCTGAAAGAGCAGAACACAAATTCTTGGGTGGTGAATTACTCAAATTTATTCTTTTATTTAACACTCTTTGTCATGGAAACACGAGGTTAGAGTTAGGACTCGGGAGACCTATTCTTAGTGATGAACTCATGAGTTTGGTTTTACCCTACAGGAGAACGAAAATCACTACAACCACACACATATAGTCATGTATGCTTTATCACTCTTGTTGTTTGCACATTAAATTCTCTCACATAAAGCTAGTTCGTTATTTCTACATTGTAGTGATTCCTCCTGCTCTCTACAGCGCTCGTGCACACATGTATGTAGTGATTCATTTTGCTCTTTATACAAAGTGCATATCTCTGTGCAAATGTTCTGTTGGAAAACGGACTATAGGTACTTCACATTTTTTTAGTGACGTTTCATTACATTTTATATACTTATTGCATGGCTGTCTGTAAGAAAGTACCTTTTATCATGTACATGGCATGTTTTCTGTCAGATGGCCTGCACTAAAATGTTGTGTTGCAAATAAAACTTGGACTTTTGCTGCCAGGTCATGCTATTCTAATTTACATTTGAATATTTGCAGAATCTAGATACAAGCTTTTAGCGGCTTATGAAGGTGACAAGCAGCAGCTTCGATCATTTTATAGTGCATGTTGTGGCATGGCACAGGTGATATAAGCTAAACTTCCTGAAATGTTTCCCCTTACTAATGAATTTTCTGTCTCTCAAGATCTGAGACAGGCTCTAGTTATTCTTGTTATGTTGTGAACTACTCCCTCCGTCCGAAAATACTTGTCATCAAAATGAATGAAAGAGAATGTATCTAGATGTATTTTAGTTCTAGATACATCCATTTTTATCAATTTTGATGACAAGTATTTTCGGACGGAGGGAGTAGTTTGGAAGATTATTCTTCAGTTTTCACAGTTTTCATTTGACCAACATCCGCTTATAGAATGTGTGTATATCAGTACATCGCTCAGCAACCAATAATTATGATGCAAATACATTTTCTTTGAACTAATGTTGAACTAAAGTTTGGTTTGTGTGGATGAGAATCAACAAAAATTGTTAACTTCAGCATAGAAAAAACAAATAATCTAATTATGCATATATCCTCTTTTCTTAGGTTGCCAGCATGGTTCCTGCACGACCAGTGAATGCCCCCAGTCCAAATCCAATTCCAAATCCGTCTTCGGCACCTTCAGCGGAGTCGACTCCCAGTAAGGAGGATCTTGAGTTAGCGATGGCTATCAATGCCTCCATCCAATCAGCTATAGCAGAGGGGGTGCCCAATGTGCAGCCAATGACATCAACGAACAGCTCTCTTAACGGATGGGGCTCACCAGATTCTCCAGCGCCTTCAAAAACGAGTGGCCAAGCACAGGTTGATGCTCCAAGCAGCAGCAAATACAACGGATGGGATGTACCTGGAACAAGCTCTAACCAAAGTTCATCGAAACCTAACAAAAGTCAAAACAACAACCCTTCGATTGTGATTGCACCTGAGGCACTTCCGGTTCCAACACCAACTGCAGTTCCGGTTCCAACACCAACTGTACTTCCAACTCTTCCAACACCAACTGCGCCACCACTTGCTGAAGGAACCTTCTACGATGGCCCTATTGAGTATCCGTCCATAGATTTCACACCAGTTGATGTAACCATGCCACTCACGGAAGGTGGTGGTACGGCGCTAAACTCTGCAAAACCTGTAGAAAATGGAGCCGATGCAAGCAGCAGTGGTAACACCCCCTCTGGTACTTGTGTGATTTGCTTGGATGCTCCTGTGGAAGGAGCCTGCATTCCATGTGGTCACATGGCTGGTTGCATGTCCTGCTTGAAGGATATCGAGTCGAAGAAATGGGGGTGCCCCATTTGTCGTGCCAAGATCAACCAGATTATCCGCCTGTATGCGGTTTGAACAGCTAAAACAATGAAGCGGCATGTCACAGCATTGATGGGTGCTTCCCCCTATTAAGTTCTGATACGAGAAGTAATGTTATATTGCTGTTGCAGGTGTACTATTACAAATTATTCCTTTCGTTTTATGTGATCTTGAAGCTACAACACTGAAGACATACTGAAGGCAACTTATGTATATAGTTTTAAGACTTTCTGTTCTGTACCGAAGAGTGTGGGCGTATTTGTCATGATCAGAGAAACTCAGCTCAACTGCTTCTGCTTTCATGGTATCGATTATTGCGTCTGCTAGGTTACAAAGCTAGTTATCCATACGGCCTGAGAGCACCTGCAAATGCTGGCTTCGAACGAAAATGCCAAATGGAGGCTGAGCTCCATGGAGGCCTTAATTTTGAAAATTTCAAATTCATACTTCTGTGTTTCATACTCTAAGTCCATGTTTTTTTTTGTGCAACTCACAATTCAAGGTATTTGATCATGAAATTTTACGCACATATACATTACATCCTTGTATACATGTATATTGTTTTTCAGATTTTTTCTAAAATGAGAAGTTCGAATTTTGAAAATTTCAAAATTAAGGCCTCCATGGAGCTCGGTATCCAAAACACCCAACTCGGCTTCAAACCCGTTTTTTAGCTGTGCTCCCTCTCATCTGAGCTTGAGCTTATAACGTGGGCACGGGATTTTCGGTCTTTATTTTGACTAATAAATTATATGTAATATGTCAAAAAAGTATATGTTACAGACTTTACTCATTTTAAATAAATTCCATGATATGTCTTCAATGTATAGAACTAGGGATGGATTAACGAGTTGCTCGACTAATTCATGCTTGACTTGTTAATCTCATATTTGTTAAGTTTGTGCTTGTTAAGCTTAACGAACTAGGCTCGTCTGAAGCTCGTTAGGCTCATGAGCACTCATTAACCACTATTGTACAAACATCTAATGAGGGGATGAGAGAGAGAGAGAGCGATTGTTAACGAGTATTGCATGAATAAGGGGATAAGAAATGGTACACGTTTGTTGTTGGAGCCTTGGCAACCAAAGACGAGAAGCATGGATGCCCATGGGCGGTGGTGGCTGAAGTCCTAATCATCCTGTCACTAGTTCTTCTTTCCCATTTTGCTTTGGATGCGAGATTACAGCCTATGTAACTAGAGTGCCGCTGTGCTTTTTAACGAAAGGAATAGTTACAACAAGAGGAGGTGTGCTAATTGATGTCTCCTATGGGTGGGTAGGGTTGACATGGGCTAAATAGGCTAGACTAACATGAAACTACTCGCACGTGAACATAATCACCGTGTGTCCCAAGCATCGAGTGCACTATTTAAGGCATGCCGGAGGAGGAAGCCTCGTCAAGATTGCTATATGTAAGACACGATGGCGAGGTCTCTTGAAGGTTGAGAACACACATGCATGGGAGGGATCCATCTGGGAGTGTGGCTGCTCTGGGCTGCCCTAGGTTGGCCTAACTATCCCTATAGCCTCAAGTTCCCTGCTATCCAACACGACAAACAACGAAGAACAGGGAGCAAACACGAGAGAGCAATAGATGAAATGGTAGAAAATTGATTTATTCAATTGTGTCTTGTATCAACCGTCCATCATCTCTCATCTATATGAGGCGACTGGATTTTTCGTACAAGAAAAACTCTCAAAATCCCGTCCTAAACATCAAGCCTATCTCAATGCGGACAAGTCAGCTAGAAACCTCCGGGCACCTCAAAGGCAACACTGGGGAACCTCCAGGGTACTCTAAGAATGGCGTTGCAAGTTTTTGATTATCCTAGAGGTGGGCCCAAGGTTGTCTGGAACCTCCAGGCCATTTTTCATGTAAACTTTTACAACCTCCCGTAAATTCCGGAGGTAGCCCGGAACCTCCAGGACTAATCTTTTATACAAGTCACTATTTTTCATGTAGAGGTTGCATATGCTCTTGGATTAAGATGATCCAAAGAGGAAAGTTGCTCACATGGACTAGGCGCGTAACTTTCATGTTGAGTACATTTTTATTTGATGTCATCTTAGGGACGATTTCATGCAAGTAGAATTGGTCATCAACACATGCCCCTCTCCCATGTTATTCCGGAACGTTTGTTGCAAAAAACCGATTAATGCAATTTTTAAAAAAGATCTGGAAAAGTATTCAAGAATAAAATGTTCACAAATTAAAAAAGTTGTTCAAGAAAATTTTAAAAATCTTTTAGATTTTAAAAACATGTTTTCAAACAATGTTTGTGGATTTAGAAAATATTCAAGGA
The DNA here is from genome assembly GCA_021437245.1 of Aegilops speltoides. Taxonomy (NCBI): domain Eukaryota; kingdom Viridiplantae; phylum Streptophyta; class Magnoliopsida; order Poales; family Poaceae; genus Aegilops; species Aegilops speltoides. Next base: position 162,571 of record JAHHZJ010000245.1, on the reverse strand, counting down.
TTTTAAGGAATGTTCACGAATTAAAAATCAAAAACTTAAAAAATGTTCACAAAATTTTTAAAATGTTCCTTTTTTAAAATCATGATTTTATTTAGTTTTAGGAAATATGATTTCTTTATTCTGAATTTCAAAAACAAATCATGAGTTAAAAATATATTTCTGGATTTCATTTTTTTTAAATCATGAGTTTGTAAAATATTCGTTGATTACAGAAAGTTTCATGAGTTCAACAAGTGTACGTAACTCTTAAAATGGAAAAGAAAAATATGAAAAAACGAAGGAGAAAACTGTTAAATCCAACAAAGAAACACGTAGGAGAAACAGAAAAGTGTTGGGGAAAGAACAAAAGAGCCGCCGCATTGGGCCAACTCATATAACTTTGGAGGGATATGTGGTTGGTCTTTTGCTAAAGGGTTACACGTCAAATAGGATCACCATGTATCATCTATCGGAGGGGGGGGGGGTGGGGTGGGGTGGGGTGGGGACTTTTATAAGTATTTTCCCGAAACTAAAAAACAAGAAGAAATAGGAACTAGCACTTGACACTTGCTTAATATGTTAGCCCAATAAAAGCTGATACAAAGTATTGCCAAAATGTATGTAATTGTTAGAAATATAACATGAATCAGACAACAATTATAGATACCTTTGAGACGTATCAAGGAAGAACCACCCCCTGTAATGCCCATGATGTGGTCATAGTCTCAACAAATACTTTGCAATTCTCGCTAAGGCTAGAAGCGCATATTGGTCTCCCCAACATATGATTTCATAGCATACACGCATTGTCACATGACCGTGAACAAAGGTGGAATATCACAATAAGCAAGATATAAGAGGTCAATACGAGTGAACACCTGCCTATGATTTCAATCATCACCCCACCGCGCCCTCTTCTTTCTTTCATACCCACAAGAAGAGACAATCACGATACTCACACGTTGATCAAGTTTTAGTCATTAGTTTATATTATCTATGACTGACATTATAAATTTCCAAGTCAATCGTAACCGTGGACACAACTTTCCGAAAGATTTAACCCCACGGGGTTGCTCTAGCTTTCCATTATAGATTTTGCATGCATACACCATTCCAACTGGAAGTGGCCCTTAGAACCACTGTAAACACGAATGTGATCGGAAGTTCAGAGGTAACAAGTTCCTCTAGATAATATCAAACATATCCGAAGGACCTCGTGGTGGGTAGACACCCGAATCAGAGCGGAACATATCTTTAGATCTGATCCCTGCCGGATGGGCAATGGTTATGATAACCAAACCCAGTTTCCCGCCATTTCACCGCAGGGCGCCCAGTGAGGACCAATGCTTTCCGGTTGTTGGCCCAAGTTATTTTGAAGATACACCGGGTTGATCTCTCCCTGTGCAAGTTTTATGTTTCAAATGATAGTACAAATGTTAGGTCTTGTGGAAGAGTTCAACACTAGATAAAGGAGTTCAAAGGGGGCCCATAACCCGCACACACTACACAATGCGATAATCAAGGAACATAATAACCACTTTCTTGGTGCTTAAGGTTGACCAGAGTGGAAGAAAACACTAAGGCAAAAGCCCGAGCCTTCCACCATAGCCAAGTATGTAGTCAAGATTAAACAATTGAGAATAATAATAATGATTTCCAAATATATCCATGTTGTCACATGGAAACAACTGCACTCGGAACAAGCAAAGCTATAAGAGGGGATGAGCAAGGGTAGCATAGCCAATCTGGCCTCCTTTGGTTCATAGGGTAGGAAAATCGTAGGAATAGGAAAGTTAAGGAAAGTCATAGGAAATGAGATGACATGTATCTCAAATCATATGAGTAGGAATAGGAAAGAAGATGCCCTTTGATTCACATCATAGGATTTTTTCCATTGAGTCTAGGCTAATGTTTATTTTCCTATGAAATGTGGAGGATAGGAGGAATTTCTCCATAGGAATAGGATTCCATTCCTACAAATCAAAGGGCTCTAAAGGAAATTTTCCTATAGAAATCCTATCCAATGAAATTCCTACAAGATTCCTCTAAACCAAAGGAGGCCTCAAAGGTTTTGCTAGGTAGTGGAGGTTAAAGCTTGTATCATGGCAATTGAGAGGCTTGAACAAAGTGGTAGGCAACAAGACCAAATGATAGCATTGAGACATCTAGCAAGCAAAGCTATTAATAGCATCCAAGGTAATGGTCATCCTTGCCTGTTATACCACTTTGAAGAAGATCGTTTATCCAAACTTTAGAAGTGTAGTCGAACGAAGTCCTTAGTGAAGGAAATATGCCCTAGAGACAATAATAAAGTTATTATTTATTTCCTTATATCATGATGAATGTTTATTATTCATGCTATAATTGTATTAACCGGAAACATAATACATGTGTGAATACATAGACAAACATATCGTCACTAGTATGCCTCTACTTGACTAGCTCGTTGAATCAAAGATGGTTAAGTTTCCTAGCCATAGACATGAGTTGTCAATTGATTAACGGGATCACATCATTAGAAGAATGATGTGATTGGCATGACCCATTCCGTTAGCCTAGCACTTGATCGTTTAGTATACTGCTATTGCTTTCTTCATGACTTATACATGTTCCTGTAACTATGAGATTATGCAACTCTCGTTTACCGGAGGAACACTTTGGGTACTACAAAACTTCACAACATAACTGGGTGATTATAAAGGAGTACTACAGGTGTCTCCAAAGGTACATGTTGAGTTGGCGTATTTCGAGATTAGGTTTTGTCACTCCGATCGTCGGAGAGGTATCTCAGGGCCCTCTCGGTAATGCACATCGTTATAAGCCTTGCAAGCAATGTGACCAATGAGTTATTGGATGATGCATTACAGAACAAGTAAAGAGACTTGCCGGTAACGAGATTGAACTAGGTATTGGATACCAACGATCAGATCTCGGGCAAGTAACATACCGATGACAAAGGGAACAACGTATGTTGTTATGCGGTTTGACCGATAAAGATCTTCGTAGAATATGTAGGAACCAATATGGGCATCCAGGTCCCGCTATTGGTTATTGACCGAGAATGGTTCTAGGTCATGTCTACATAGTTCTCGAACCCGTAGGGTCCGCACGCTTAACGTTACGATGACAGTTTTATTATGAGTTTAGAAGTTTTGATGTACCGAAGTTTGTTTGGAGTCCCGGATGTGATCACGGACATGACGAGGAGTCTCGAAATGGTCGAGACATAAAGATTGATATATTGGACGACTATATTCGGACACCGGAAATGTTTCGGGTGATTTCGGAGAAAAACCGGAGTGCCGGGGGTTACCGGAACCCCCGGGAGAGTTTGGGCCTTATGGGCCTTAGAGGAAAGGAGAGAGGGGCGCCCAGCATGGGCCGCGCGCCCCCTTCCCCCTCTGGTCCGGGTGGACTAGGAGGGGGCGCCCCTTCCTTCCCCTCTCCCCTTCCTTCCCTCCTAGTAGGAGTAGGAAAGGAGGAGTCCTACTCCTACTAGGAGGAGGATTCCTCCTCCTTGGCGCGCCTAAGGGGCGGCCGCCTCCCCTTGCTCCTTTATATACGGGCGCAGGGGGGCACCCCATAGACACACAAGTTGATCTACGGATCGTTCCTTAGCCGTGTGCAGTGCCCCCCTCCACCATATTCCACCTCGGTCATATCGTCGCGGAGTTTAGGCGAAGCCCTGCGCTGGTAGAACATCATCATCGTCACCACGCCGTCGTGCTGAAGAAACTCATCTCCAGAGCTTTGCTGGATCGGAGGCCGGAGATTGTCATCGAGCTAAACGTGTGTTGAACTCGGAGGCTCCGTACGTTTGGTGCTTGGATCGATCGGATTGTGAAGACGTACGAATACATCAACCGCGTTGTGCTAACGCTTCCGCTTACGGTCTACGAGGGTACATGGACGAACACTCTCCCCTCTCGTTGCTATGCCATCACCATGATCTTACGTGTGCGTAGGAATTTTTTTGAAATTACTACGTTCCCCAACAGTGGCATCCGAGCCTTGGTTTTATGCGTTGATGTTATATGCACGAGTAGAACACAAGTGAGTTGTGGGCGATACAAGTCATACTGCTTACCAGCATGTCATACTTTGGTTCGGCGGTATTGTGAGATGAAGCGGCCAGGACCGACATTACGTGTACGCTTACGCAAGGCTGGTTTCACCGTTACGAGCACTCGTGCTTAAAGATGGCTGGCGGGTGTCTGTCTCTCTCACTTTAGCTGAATCGAGTGTGGCTACGCCCGGTCCTTGCGAAGGTTAAAACAGCACCAACTTGACGAACTATCGTTGTGGTTTTTGATGCGTAGGTAAGAACGGTTCTTGCTAAGCCCGTAGCAGCCACGTAAAATTTGCAACAACAAAGTAGAGGACGTCTAACTTGTTTTTGCAGGGCATGTTGTGATGTGATATGGTCAAGATGTGATGCTATATTATTGTATGAGATGATCATGTTTTGTAACCAAAGTTATCGGCAACTGGCAGGAGCCATATGGTTGTCGCTTATTGTATGAAATGCAAGCATACATAATTGCTTTACTTTGTCACTAAGCGGTAGCGATAGTCGAGAAGCAATAGATGGCGTAACGACAACGATGCTACGATGGAGATCAAGGTGTCGTGCGGTGGCGATGGTGATCACGACGGTGCTTGGAGATGGAGATCACAAGCACAAGATGATGATGTCCATATCATATCACTTATATTGATTGCATGTGATGTTTATCCTTTATGCATCTTATCTTGCTTTGATTGACGGTAGCATTTAAAGATGATCTCTCACTAAAATTATCAAGAAGTGTTCTCCACAGTATGCACCGTTGCCAAAGTTCGTCGTGCCCGGACACCACGTGATGATCGGGTGTGATAAGCTCTCGTCCATCTACAACGGGTGCAAGCCAGTTTTGCACAGGCGGAATACTCGGTTAAACTTGACGAGCCTAGCATATGCAGATATGGCCTCGGAACACGGAGACCGAAGGTCGGCGTGAATCATATAGTAGATATGATCAACATAGTGATGTTCACCATTGAAATCTACTCCATCTCACGTGATGATCGGTTATGGTTTAGTTGATTTGGATCACGTGATCACTTAGATGACTAGAGATGTCTGTCTAAGTGGGAGTTCTTAAGTAATATGATTAATTGAACTTAAATTTATCATGAACTTAGTCCCGGTAGTATTTTGCAAATTATGTTGTAGATCAATAGCTTGCGTTGTTGTTTTCATATGTTTATTTTGATATGTTCCTAGAAAATTGTGTTGAAAAATGTTAGTAGCAATGATGCGGATTCGATCGTGATCGAGGTTTATCCTCATTGCTGCATAGAAGAATTATGTCCTTAATGCACCGCTAGGTGAGCGGACCTATTGTAGGAGCGGATGCGAAGTTATGAGCGTCTGGCTAGCTCAAAATGATGACTACTTGATAGTTTAGTGCACCATGCTTAACGGCTTAGAATCGGGACTTCAAAGGCGTTTTGAGCGTCATGGACCATATAAGATGTTCCGTATTGAAGTTAAATTTTCAAGCAAATACCGAGTTGAGAGATATGAAGTCTCCAACAAGTTCTATAGCTAAAAGATGGAGGAGAATCGCTCAACTAGTGAGCATGTGCTCAGATTATGCAGGTACTACAATCGCTTGAATTAAGTGGGAGTTAATCTTCCGGATAAGATAGTGATTGACAAATTCTCTAGTCACCATCACCAAGTTAGTAGAACTTCGTGATGAACTATAGTATGCAAGGGATGATGAAAATGATTCGAGTTTTCATAATGATGAAATCGATGAAGGTAGAAATCAAGAAAGAACATCAAGTGTTGATGGTTAACAAGACCACTAGTTTCAAGAAAAGGGCAAAGGGATAGAAGGGAACTTCAAGAGAACGGCAAGCAAGTTGATGCTCAAGTGAAGGAGCCCAAGTCCGGACCTAAGCACGAGACTAAGTGCTTCTCTTGCAAAGGGACTGGTCCTTTGAAGCGAGAACTACCCCAAGTATTTGGTGGATAAGAAGGATGGCAAAGTGAACAAGGGTATATTTGATATCTGATTATTGATGTGTGCCTTACTAGTGTTTATAGTAGCCCCGAGTATTTGATACTTGTTTGATTGCTAAGATTAGTAACTCAAACAGGAGTTCTGAAATAAACAGAGACTAGTTGAAGGGAAAGTGACGATGAGTGTTGGAAGTAGTTCCAAGATTGATATGATCATCATCGCACACTCCCTATACTTTCGGGATTAGTGTTAAACCTAAATAAATGTTATTTGGCGTTTGCGTTGAGCATGAATATGATTTGATCGTGTTTATTGCAATACGGTTATTCATTTAAAATCAGAGAATAATTGTTGTTCTGTTTACATGAATAAAACCTTCAATGGTCATACACCCAATGAAAATAGTTTGTTGGATCTCGATCGTAGTAATACACATATTCATAATATTGAGGCCAAAAGATGCAAAGTTAATAATGATAGTGCAACTTATTTGTGGCACTGCCATTTGGATCATATCGGTGTAAAGCGCATGAAGAAACTCCATAAAGATGGATTTTTGGAATCACTTGGTTATGAATCATTTGATGCTTGCGAACCGTGCCTTTTGGGCAAGATGACTACAAACTCCGTTCTTCGGAACAATGGAACGAGCTACTGACTTATTGGAAATAATACAAACTGATGTATGCAGACCAATGAGTATGAAGGCTCGTGGCAAGTATCGTTATTTTCTGACCTTCACAAGATGATTTGAGCAGATATGGGTATATCTACTTGATGAAACATAAGTATGAAATAGTTGAAAGGTTCAAAGAATTTCAGAGTGAAGTGGAAAAATCATCGTAACAAGAAAATAAAGTTTCTGCGATCTGATCGCGGAGACGAATATTTGAGTTCTGAGTTTGGTCTTCAACTAAAACAATGTGGAATAGTTTCACAGCTCACGCCACCGAACACCACAACATTATGGTGTGTCCGAGCGTCAGAATCGCACTTTATTGGATATGGTGCGATCTATGCTGTCTCTTACTGATTTACCAATATTGTTTTGAGGTTATGCATTAGAGACAGCTGCATTCACATTAAAAGGGCACCATCTAAATCCGTTGAGACGACAACATATGAACTGTGGTTTAGCAAGAAACCCAAGTTGCCGTTTCTTAAAGTTTGGGGCTGCGATGCTTATGTGAAAAAGTTTCATCCTGATAAGCTCGAACCCAAATCGGAGAAGTGCGTCTTCATAGAATACCCAAAGGAAATTGTTGGGTACACCTTCTATCATAGATCCGAAGGCAAGATATTCGTTGCTAAAATGGATCCTTTCTAGAGAAGGAGTTTCTCTCGAAAGAAGTGAGTGGGAGGAAAGTAGAGCTTGATAAGGTAATTTGTACCTTCTCCCGAATTGGAAAGTAGTTCATCACGGAAATCAGTTCCAGTGATTCCTACACCAATTAGTGAGGAAGCTAATGATGATGATCATGAAACTTCAGATCAAGTTACTACAAAACCTTGTAGGTCTTCCAAAGTACAGTCCGCACCAGAGTAGTACGGTAATGCTGTTCTGGAAGTCATGTTACTAGACCATGATGAATCTACGAACTATGAGGAAGCGATGATGAGCCCAGATTCCGCAAATGGTTTGAGGCCATGAAATCTGAGATATGATCCATGTATGAGAACAAAGTATGGACTTTGATGGATTTGCCCGATGATCGGCAAACCATAGAAAATAAATGGATCTTCAAGAGGAAGAAGGACGTTGATAGTAGTGTTACTATCTACAAAGCTAGACTTGTCGAAAAAGGTTTTTGACAAAGTTCAAGGTGTTGACTACGATGAAATTTTCTCACTCGTAGCGATGCTTGATCTGTCCAAATCATGTTAGCAATTGCCGCATTTTATGAAATCGGCAAATGGATAAACAAAACTACATTCCTTAATGGATTTAAAGAAGAGTTGTATATGATGCAACGAAAGGTTTTGTCAATCCTAAAGGTGTTGACAAAATCGCAAGCTCAATGATCCATCTATGGACTGGTGCAAGCATCTCGGAGTTGGAATATACGCTTTGATAAGTTGATCAAAGCATATAGTTTTATCTGAGACTTGCGGTGAAGCCTGTATTTACTAGAAAGTGAGTGGGAGCACTACATCATTTCGATAAGTATATCACGAATGACATATTGTAGATCGGAAATAATGTAGAATTATTCGCAAAGCATAAAGGAGTGTTTGGAAGGAGTTTTTCAAAGAAAGACCTCGGTGAAGCTGCTTACATATTGAGCATCAAGATCTATAGAGATAGATCAAGGCGCTTGATAAGTTTTTTCAATGAGTACATACCTTGACAAGATTTTGAAGTAGTTCAAAATGGAGCAGTCAAAGAAAGAGTTCTTGCTGTGTTACAAGGTGTGAAATTGAGTAAGACTCAAAACCCGACCACGGCAGAAGATAGAAAGAGAATGAAAGTCATTCCCTATGCCTTGGCCATAGGTTCTATAAAGTATGCCATGCTGTGTACCAGATCTATTCTATACCCTACCTTCGAGTTTGGCAAGGGGTACAATAGTGATCTAGGAGTAGATCATCGGACAACGATCAAAATTATCCTTAGTGGAATAAGGATATGTTTCTCGATTATGGAAGTGACAAAAGGTTAAATAAGTAAAGGGTTACGTTGATCCAAGTTTTGACACCGATCTGGATGACTCTAAGTCTCGATCTAGATACATATTGAAAGTGGGAGCAATTAGCTAGAGTAGCTCCATGCATAACATTGTAGACATAGAAAATTGCAAAATACATAACAGATCTGAATGTGAAAGACCCGTTGACTAAGATTATCTCACAAGCAAAACATGATCACACCTTAGTACTCTTTGGGTGTTAATCACATAGCGATGTGAACTAGATTACTGAATCTAGTAAACCCTTTGGGTGTTGGTCACATGGCGATGTGAACTATGGGTGTTAATCACATGATGATGTGAACTATCGATGTTAATCACATGGTGATGTGATCTAGATTATTGACTCTAGTGCAAGTGGGAGACTGAAGGAAATATGCCCTAGAGACAATAATAAAGTTATTATTTATTTCCTTATATCATGATGAATGTTTATTATTCATGCTAGAATTGTATTAACCGGAAACATAATACATGTGTGAATACATTGACAAACATAGTGTCACTAGTATGCCTCTACTTGACTAGCTCGTTGAATCAAAGATGGTTAAGTTTCCTAGCCATAGACATGAGTTGTCATTTTATTAACGGGATCACATCATTAGAAGAATGATGTGATTGACATGACCCATTCCGTTAGCCTAGCACTTGATCGTTTAGTATACTGCTATTGCTTTCTTCATGACTTATACATGTTCCTGTAAATATGAGATTATGCAACTCCGTTTACGGAGGAACACTTTGGTACTACCAAGCGTCACAGCGTTCTTGGGTGATTATAAAGGAGTACTACAGGTGTCTCCAAAGGTACAAGTTGAGTTGGCGTATTTCGAGATTAGGTTTTGTCACTCCGATTGTCGGAGAGGTATCTCGAGGCCCTCTCGGTAATGCACATCATTATAAGCCTTGCAAGCAATGTGACCAATGAGTTGGTTACGTGATGATGCATTACAGAACGAGTAAAGAGACTTGCCGGTAACGAGATTGAACTAGGCATTGGATACCGACGATAAGATCTCGGGCAAGTAACATACCGATGACAAAGGGAACAACGTATGTTGTTATGCGGTTTGACCGATAAAGATCTTCGTAGAATATGTAGGAACCAATATGGGCATCCAGGTCCCGCTATTGGTTATTGACCGAGAATGGTTCTAGGTCATGTCTACATAGTTCTCAAACCCGTAGGGTCCGCACGCTTAACGTTACGATGGCAGTTTTATTATGAGTTTATAAGTTTTGATGTACGAAGTTTGTTGAGTCCGGATGTGATCACGGACATGACGAGGAGTCTCGAAATGGTCGAGACATAAAGATTGATATATTGGGCGACTATATTCGGACACTTTGAAATGTTCGGGTGATTTGGAGAAAACCGAAGTCTTGGGGGTTACGGAACCCCGGGAGAGTTTGGGCCTTATGGGCCTTAGGGGAAAGGAGAGAGGCGCCCAGCATGGGCCGCCCCCCTCCCCTCTCGGTCCGAATGGACTAGGAGGAGGCGGCCCCCCTCCTTCCCCCCTTCCTTCCCCCCTCCTAGTAGGAGTAGGAAAGGAGGAGTCCTACTCCTACTAGGAGGAGGATTCCTCCTCCTTGGCGCCAAGGGGGCCGGCCGGCCTCCCCTTGCTCCTTTATATCACGGGGCAGGGGGCACCCCATAGACACACAAGTTGATCTACGGATCGTTCCTTAGCCGTGTCGGTGCCCCCTCCACCATATTCCACCTCGGTCATATCGTCGCGGAGTTTAGGTGAAGCCTGCGCCGTAGAACATCATCATCGTCACCACGCCGTCGTCTTGTGAAACTCATCTCCGAGCTTTCTTGGATCGGAGGCGGAGATCGTCATCGAGCTGAGCGTGTGCTGAACTCTGAGGCTCCGTACGTTCGGTGCTTGGATCGGTCGGATCGTGAAGACGTACGACTACATCAACCGTGTTGTGCTAACGCTTCCGCTTACGGTCTACAAGGGTACGTGGACGAACACTCTCCCCTCTCGTTGCTATGCCATCACCATGATCTTGCGTGTGCGTAGGATTTTTTTTGAAATTACTACGTTCCCCAACACTTAGACTCTGCATCACTACCAAAAGCTATTGATAAGAACCAAACCGGAAAGTTGCAAATGACATGGTGAACAAACAATCCACAGTTGAAGCTCAAGCATAAACAAACATGGCATGGCAAAGGCAAGTCAAGCAATTACTACATATCAAGTGAAGCTCGATATGCAACTAGTTGCATATCAATAGAACTCCACATTTAGAGAAAGGTTTCATCTTGTTTAGTTACTTAACAATATTAAATGCTGTTAAAAACATGCGGCAATAGGTGAAACTTAAGTAAACTAACAAATGAAGGCAATTTAAATGCAGCGGGAAAAAATAGCATCCCCAAAATACATCATGGAAAATAAAGGATTGATTAGTGTTCTTTACTAAGCAATATTTTTGGAGTTGTTAAATAAGAAAAGTAAGTGCACTATTTCAATCTATGCATTTTTCTGGTCCAATTACATATATAATTTATTTTATTCCTAGTGACAGTTAATTAGTTATCAACTAAAACATTTAACAATGTTATTAGAGCAATTTTAATTCAAACAAAAAGTTAAATATTTTTTATCATGGGTGAGAGGTACAACATATATGAAAAACTAAGCAAGTTATATATATAAGTTGTATTAGTCTGACGAATGGTTAAATTACTATGAAGTTTTGCAAGTTAGGACAGTTTTCTAGAATTTTTAAATGTTTAGAATTTAACTAAAGTTGATTGGGCCCAAACTAGGAACAACCAGGCCGAACCAGATGCGTGTTAGATATTACACAACACATAGAGCGTCAGTTAACAATTCCACATTCACTGGGCTTTGGCCTATGTGCAGAGGCGAGCGGGGAATAGTAAATAGCACTCGCAGGGCGGATAGGTGGGGCGGCACTCACCACTAAAGAAAACACTTCCGTGTATGTGTTTGTCACAGTAGGTCATGTTTTCTGTCATGTATGTACATCAATGATGATCTTATGGCAGAATCAAGATACTCATACATGTGCTGTCGTAGAAGTGTTCCATGAAAATACTCATATTATCATCACAAAAGTGTCCACTTCCATGAAGATAAATGATGCTTCATGGAAGTGTTTTCGTCAAGGGTAACCGACACGCGACATCCATTGTAACGCGTTGCCCCTAAGCTATCAGATGCGGTTTTGGATCCAATAACCCATTAATAGCCTGGACCAATGGCGATTTTTCACTTGTAAATTCTAATTCCCAACAGATCCACGTGTCAGCTCGACATTGCGACAAATGTCATTCATCCAATGGATGAGACGCACCTATGATATGTCCACACATGGCACGGTTCAACAGTGGCCCATTTAGGTTAAAAAGTCCGGTCTAGTCAAATTTAGCGGGTTGGCCATTAACGATCTACTTGCACACAACCCATTTGCAGGTAAGGCCCATAGGAATAGTGTCAAATCGGCTTGTCACTGGCCTATTGTGGATTTCTCATCATTGCGGCCCATGGTCACTTCTCTCCGTTAACAGTCTGCTATGTATCTGGGCCCAATTACAACCGGGTGTGTTTTCGGCATGTTTAAGGTCCTGCTACATTTGGGCCCATATGTTGCCCAATGATGGCCCAAAAACAGACCATGATGGAATTGGGTCATTTTCGGCCAGGTCTGACTTTCGGCCTGTTAGCGGCCCAATGTAGTTTGGGGCACTTCCAGCCCGATGTGTTTTTCGGCCTGTTAATGGCCGACACAACCCATGGGCCGTATGTGGCCCGACGTCACATCGGGCCTATTAACAGCCCATATTCTCGATGACACAGATCAAGCCCGCCCGCACTTTCAGCCTGTTAAAGGCCCGTCTAGTAGGTAGGCGCAATTACAGCCCGTGCTGACTTTTGGCGTGTTAACAATCCACCATATAAATGGGCCACCATGGGCTGAGATACATTTCGGCCTTCTAAAGATGAGTGGGCTATTTAGCACATTGTAGGCCCAATCATCTTTCAGCCTGCTACAAGCCCTGGGTATATTCTGGCCCTATGATGGCCCAATCCGTGTTTCGCCTGTTAATGGCCCGTGTCATTTATGGGCCAAATAAGGCCTACGAGATATTTACACATGTTAACAACTTGTTATTACTATGGGCCCATATTATGTTTAGGCCTGTTAATGGCCCATTATGGACACGGGCCTACAAATGGAACGATGGGAAATAAGAACAGTTTACGCTGATTTAGGCTCAGTTATTTTCTATGGGCTACATGCCGATTATGGCCCATAATCATTTCTAGCTCCATTCGAGTTGTGGGCGGATGAATATAGGTCCTTGGGGCTTCTACGATGCTTTCGGCCAAAAGGAGACCGATGATGCCGAATACATCACTAAGAATAAGCCTACACTATACAAAAATAGGTTGATATCTCGGAGGCCTCACTGCACATCATCATCCACTCTAGTTGCCCTGTCCTAGAGTGCTTACTGCTTGCTCTCGAAAAAAATTGGTTGTCTCCGAATAAAGTGTCCTAACCTTATAAACATTGGAGTATGTTTTCACTCAGGGGAGATCATCATCGAAGATGCCCCTTCACTTCAAAGGTTGCTCCACAATTTTAATTATTCGCCTTTGCAAATAATTGTCATCTTTGCGCCTAAATTAGAGACCTTGGGTGCAATTTATGATGAGTCTGATCATTCCAAGGTCGTGCTTGGCTCTTTAATTATTCAGGTACTATATATTATCATTGGCACTTTTTTTTATCATAAGCTGCATTGATATAAGTTGCTTTCATTTGGGCACATATGTTTTATATCATCTAGGGATACACTTCTTGTACTAATATTATGTTTTATGCTCAATGAAGGGTTTGTCCATAGAGAGCCTATCAATGGCGCTGGATTATGTCAAGATCTTATGTATCACTATGAGAAGTTTTGATCTGAACAAAATTATTGGCTTGCTACGATCCTTTCCATGCAGGGAGAAGTTGTATATATAGGTGATTATTTGACACACATTTAAAGGCCATATATAGTGTACTAGAATTAATCGTTCAGTCACTCTTTCAACATACTCTTTTTTAGACCATAACTATTTACAATCTTAATATCTATTTAGGCAAGATCAGTGGGTAGAAGAATTATAACCAATCAGCGGTGTCGCAAACACTTGGACTTTCTTAGTTCACATGTCATTCATTTGAAGACAATAACGCTGGAAAACTATATACCCACCCAGGCAAACACTAACATTGTCACATCCTTCCCACTGAACACGAGGGAACTATTGTCCATCAGGCTTAAGTTTCTTAGCAATGATTTCACGAATGAGTATGTCAAATAGCAACAAAAGTTATTTGAGATGGAAAAAAGAGCTTTGAAACGTGCTCGACTTCTATTTAGTACATGTTGTCGCCATATTCCTTTAAAGTTGAAAACCCAGGATGTTAATTATATGGATATGACCTATCCATTCCACTGTGAATGCTGAAAACTATGCTGGAGTTAGATGTTATTGCCCTTTTCAATCTCTGTTTTGTCTAAACCTTATGAACAATCCTCGTGCTTTTATACTGTTTGTAAGCTGGAGTTTTATGATGTTCCCCTTTTCCACTATTTTTCACCAAGTTTATGATTATATTCCAACATATATCCTCCTCTCAGGTGGACCTGGCGGTTTTTTTTCTTGAGATAAACCCACCAGCGGGGATTGATTCTAAGCCACGGGAATCCTCCAAACCCTGGTTCGAGCTCTAGGGGCTTGGTTTACATCTATGAGGCTACAAGCTAGGCACGATGAGGATACAACGAGCTACCCAGGTTCGGTCCACTGTGCGGTGTAAAACCCTACTCCTGCTTGGTTGTATTGCTTGTGGACAATGCTGTTGGAGCTACAAGGTGAGCCAGAGCTCTTGGGAGGCTAGCTATGGCACTTAGGGTTGATCAGGGTTCGATCCTCCGCTATGCTGGCCGCACTGCCACTTTTATAGGTGCCTTGGGCCTCTTCCCGTAAACATGAGTGGGAAAGGGCTACCACAAGAGGCAACAATTTGAAAGGGGACAAGCGCCAGTTCTTATCCTAACAAAGGTGGTCTTTGCCTGCTAAACTGTTATCCAGGATGCGTTAGGGAATCCACAATGACCTCCGTCCTACCGCACCGTCTTGGTCTTATTTCATCGAAGGGGAAACGGGACTTGCTTTGGGTGCAGGCAAGCGCAGCTGCCGCCTTAGCAGCAAAGGGGAAACTGCCCTGGCTCCATAGGTTGGCACCTGCCTTGGCGACGTCACCCATGTGACGGGCACGCAACCCTTGCCGCGGGGGCTCCTCAGGAAGCCTTGGGGGAGGGCACCTCGTGAGGCTGCTTGCTGTGAGGGTGGTTTTGGTGAAGTCCTTTGCAGGGGAAGCCCCTCGCGGGGCAAGGCCCTTGCGAGGCTGCTGGCTTCGCGGCGCCCATTGGTGGGCTGCCTCATGAGCTGGGCCAAGGGGCCATGCCCGGGCCTCGTGCAGATGGCACATGGTATCTTGGTTCCCACTGGGCCGACAGTAGACTCAAGTCCGCGGAGCACATGTTCTGCCTATTGAGGGACAAAGAAACGCGAGGCCTAAGACTGCCGGGCCCAGGCAGGGACGCGTGGCAACATGAAGGGACAGGGATGGCCCCACTTCCCCATGATGTCTCAGTAACTGTGGGCTTTGCCATAAAACTGCCCGTGCAGGGCGCGGAGGCCATCATTGCCTTTTCGCATGCCCCTCCTTCCTGTGCACTGCTCCTCTGCTCCTTCTTTCTCCAACTTCCAATCTTCGTCCGCCGCCACCATCGCCATGGCGCCCAAGAGAAAGATCTCCGTCGCTGCAAAGGGCAAGGCGGTAGTGAAGACGGTGCTACCGCCGGAGCCGGTGTTGGTGATGGCTAGAGGCCGAGCCCGTACTTTCGCTACTGCAGCGAGGGATCCCCCTCAGGGCCGGACCCGCTCCTCGGTTGTCACCGCGGAGGCTGGACCCAACGCTCGTGGAAGGATCACGCCCCGCGGGCATGGGGGGCGCGATGTTCATGGCTGAGGTGGGCGTGGCAGAGCGCCCGCCCTTCCTTCCTAGGTGGAGGCCCACACATCGGTGGCGGTGTATGATTTCATCGTGGGGCTGCACCATCGTCCTTGCAGCTGACTCCGGCTCTCGAATTCCTTTGTGAGAGCGATGGAGGACAATGGGCCCCCGGTCCTGTGGCTGCAGGCGGACGACTACTGCAACAACCCCTCTTGGGTGGCGGGAGAGTTCTTCCCCATCGGCTTCATGTTACTCACGCGGGGATGGAAGTCATTTGCCCACTTTCGCGGCCTGAAGTGTGGGCAAGTTCGTCAGTTCAGGTACGACGGAGCCGCCGCCCTGTTTGTAAAGTTATTCGGGGTCTTTGGTGGCCGCATGGAGTGCTGCATGGAGAGCGTGAGCGGAAGTGGCTCCGACTCCACCAGCGGGAGTGAAAGCGACGAAATCTCCCGGAGCATCAAGAGCGAGGGCGATGATTCCGACTAGGTGCAGGGAGCGCCCAAGTCGGACTCTAGAAACGAGTCCCGCCCCACCCAGACTTCTCTCTTTTTGCTCTTGTATCAAAACCAATGTAGCCTCATGGGGGCGTGAGGATGACGTTCCGAGAAACACTTGTATTAAGTACTTAATGTTTTGTTGCCATGTACGCTCCCCGTGAGGCCTATTTTTCTTTTCTCGCTTGCGTCGGTACTCTACGTTGTCAGGACCCAGCCCCCAAGCGAGCTACGACTGTTGATACGTCTCCAACATATCCATAATTTATGAAGTATTCATGCCATGTTTACAACAATTTTATATGGTTTTGGTATGATTTGATTAGAACTAACCCGGACTAACGTTGTTTTCAACAGAACTACCATGGTGTCATTTTTTGTGCAGAAATAAAAGTTCTCGGAATGGGTTGAAAATTTACGGTGATTTTTTACGGACCAAAAGAGACCCCCGAAGCACCGGAGCTGGACCAGAATAGTCTTGAGTCCACAAGCCAGGGGGCGCACCCTGAGGGCTTGTGGGCCCCTCGGGCACCTCCTTGACTTGTTTCCAATGCCAAAAATTCTTATAAATATAGAAACCTCCGAAAAGAACCCTAGATCAGAAGTTCCGCCACCACAAGCCTCTATGGCCACGAAAAACCAATCGGGAGCCCATTCCGGCACCCTGCCGAAGGGAAATCATCACCGGAGGCCATCTTCATCACCCCGACGGTCTCCATGCCGAGGAGGGAGTAGGTCACCCTCGGGTCTAAGGGTATGTACCAGTAGCTATGTGTTTGATCTCTCTCTCTCTCTCTCTCTCTTGTGTTCTTGATTTGGCATGATCTTGATGTACCGCGAGCTTTGTTACTATAGTTGGATCATATGGTGTTTCTTCCCTTCTACCTTCTTGTGATGAATTGAGTTTTACCTTTGAGGTTTCACTATTATATAATTTAATACTTTTATGTATTTGAGAACACTTGATGTATGTCTTGCGTGGGATACCCATGGTGACAATGGGGTGTTCTATTGATTCACTTGATGTATGTTTTGGCACTAAACTCATGGATTCCCGAGGTGATATTGGGGTAATCTGTGCATAGGGGTTGATGCATTTTTTCGTCCTTGTTTCTCCAGTAGGAATCTTGGGGCACTCTTTGAGGTTCTTTGTGTTGGATTGAATATTATGAATCTGAAGTTGTTTCATGAATATCGTATAATTGACCCACGGATACTTGTGGTGACATTGGACTATCTAGGTGACATTAGGGTTGATTGATGTGTGTCATATGGTGTTATTTTACTATGAACTCTAGGGCTCTTTGTGAAACTTATAGGAATAGCTTATTTGATTGATTGGAAAGAATAACTTTGAGGTGATTTTGTACCCTACAAGCAATTTCATCTTATGTTCTCCTCTATAGGAACTTTGGAGTGTCTCTTTGTCGCACGTTGAGGGACTGCCATATGATTTAATTATGTTATCATTGTCGAGAGACTTTGCACTAGTGAAACTATGAACCCTAGGCCTTGTTTCCAAGCATTGCAATACCATTTTTGCTCACTTTTGTTACTAGTTACCTTGATGTTTTTATATTTTCAGATTACAAAGACCCATATCTACTATCCATATTACACTTGTATCACCATCTCTTCGCTGAACTAGTGCACCTATACAATTTACCATTTTATTGGGTGTGTTAGGGACACAAGAGACTCTTTGTTATTTGGTTGCAGGGTTGTTTGAGAGAGACCATCTTCATCCTACGCCTCCCATAGTTTGATAAACATTAGGTCATCCACTTGAGGGAAAATTGCTACTGTCGTACAAAACTCTGCCCTTGGAGGCCCAACACGAGTCTGCAAGAAGAAGGTTGCGTAGTAGACATTAAGCTCTTTTCTGGCACCGTTGCCGGGGAGGTGAGTGTTTGAAGGTATATCTTTAGATCTTGCAATTGAATCATTTAGTTTCTTGTTTTATGGCTAGTTTAGTCTATAAAACAAAATTACAAAAAATGGAATTGAGGTTGCCTCATATGCTTCATCTTTTTAATGTCCTTCGTGAAAATAATGGAAAGGAAAATTGTGCTTAGGTGTTAGAAGAAGAAGTTAATAAAATGTTTGGCATAAAATCTTTGAATGATGAGCATGATTGCAATGTTGTTAGTACAAATTCTTTGAATATCCATGATGCTAATGATATGCAAAGCCATAAGCTTGGGGATGCTATGTTTGATGAAGATGATATTTTTAGTCCCCCAAGTTTTGATGTGCAAATTTATTATGATTATAGCATGCCTCCTATTTATGATGATTATATTGATGAAAGTGGGTTTGGAAAAGTGGCAACTCTAGTTAATGATCCCACTATTTTGGAGGGTGTTGAATCTTTTCACAATATTGATAAAAGTGGATTTGGAGAGGTCATGACTTTATTTAGTGATGAATCCACTATTTTGGAGGAGGTTCCAATTGATTATGAGAAGAAAGTTGCTATCTATGATGATTATTGTGAGTATATGTATGCTGTAAAGAATAATGATAACCATGAAACTTGTCATCATGATTTTAATTTTCAATTGGATTATGCCTCCCATGATATTTATTTTGTTGAATTTGCTCCCACTACTATCCATGAGAATAAATTTGCTTATGTGGAGAGTAATAAATTTTTTATGCTTGTGGATCATGAAAAGAATGCTTTATGTGATAGTTATATTTTCGAATCCCTTCATGATGCTATTGAAAATTATTATGAGAGGAACATATGCTTTTACATATCTCAATAATATCAAGTTTCCTCTCTATGTGTTGGAAGTTTTGAAGTCATGCTTGTTTTGCCTTCCTATGCTAGTTGATTCTTGTTCCCATAATTTGTTTTCTCACAAAATCCCTATGCATAGGAAGTGGGTTAGACTTAAATGTAATATTCATATGCTTCATGATGCTCCCATTATGTTCCAATTCTTATCTTTTGTGTGAGCATCATTGAAATCATCATGCCTAGCTAAAAAGGCATTAAAGAAAAGCGCTTGTTGGGAGACAACCCAACAGTTATCCCTACTATTTTTATGTGTTCACATGATTAATCTACTTTAGTAATCATGGTTTATAGCTTTTGTTTCAATAAAGTGCCAAGTAAAGCCTTTGGGATAGTGTGGATGATAGTTGACTTGATTCTGTGCAAGAATAGAAACTTTTGCGCTCAGTCCAGGAATTTTAAAAATTCACTGGAACATGATTTGATCTGAAGTTTTGACACATGATTTATATATAAATTTCCTAGATTTTCCTATTTTTTTCGTAATTTTTGAAGTTGCAGAAGTATGGTGGTTGTTCGGATCATTACAAGCTGTTCCATTTTTGACAGATTCTGTTTTCAACGCATAGTTTGCTTGTTTTAGTGTTTCCATAGCTTATATTAAATTGTGGAAATGATAGAGTACAGTAGGAATTATGTGGAAACAATTATGAATCTTGTCTTGACAGTACCAAAGTGAATGATTTGTCTTTATCATACTAACCAATCTCATTAAGTTTCGTTAAGTTTTATGCGATTGAAGTTTTCAAGTTTTAGGTGAGATATCGATATGAAGATAATAAGGAGTGACAAGTTCCTAAGCGTGGGGATGCCCAAGGCACCCTAAGGTAATATTCAAGGAAGGTCCAAGCAACTAAGCTCAGGGATGCCCTGGAAGGCATCCCCTCTTTCGTCTTCAACATTATTGGTAACCTCACTTGGAGCTATATTTTTATTCGTCACATGATATGTGTTTTGCTTGAGCGTAATTTTCTTTTGTTTAGATTTGCTTGATGTTATTTAGAATAAGGTTTTGTATCTTTTATTTCAATAAAAGTGTCATGGATAGCCTTCACCATGCTTAATTTACAAGTATATGAGTTGCTGTTTTAAAACAGAAAGTTTGGCGCTATTGCAAAAATTCCCTAGAAAAGTCAGAATATGATAAAAGCTTGAAATTTTGACACAATATGGAATGATAAATTCTCTAGAGTGTGGTAAATTTTCAGCCTTTTTGAGTTAAATAAGTATGTATCTTCCTTAGTCCTTTACAGATTGTTCTGTTTAGACAGATTGTTGTTATGATTACATTGTTTGCATATGTTTGCTTGTTTAATGATTCCATTTGAGGAGTACTAAATATGCAGAGGCATTTAGTATGCAATGTCAAATTATAATTTTAGTGATTTTCTACAATACAGAATGATAAGGTTTTGCATTGATTTATACTAACTTAAGTCACGAGTTTTTGTTGAGTTTTGTGTGGATGAAGTTTTTAAGAATACGGGAAACCGTGATATGAGAGGAATTAAGGAAACACAAGAGCTCAAGCTTGGGGATGCCCAAGGCGTCCGTAGTTAATATTTTAAGAATTCTCAAGCATCTAAGCTTGGGGATGCCCCGGTTGGCATCCCACCTTTCTTCATCAACAATCATCGGTTAGCCTCAGTTGAGCCTAAGTTTTTTGCTTCTTCACATGTTATGTGATATCCTTGGAATGACATTTTATTTTATTTTGCTTACTTTTTGAATAAAGTACTTAAGATCTAAAATTCTTATATGAGAGAGTGTCTTCACATAGTTACTTAATTATTTGACTACTCATTGATCTCCACTTATATCTTTTTGGAGTAGTTTGTCATGAACTCTCGTGCTTCACTTATATTATTTTGAGAGTCTTATAAATAGTATGGCAATTTCCTTAGCTTATGAATTTAGTCCTAATATGGTGGGTATCCGAGAGGGATATAATTAAAACTTTCATAAAGAGCATTGAATATATGAGAAATTTGATTCCTTGCATTTGTTTTGAGATATAAAGATGGTGACATTAGAGTCATACTAGTGAGTAATTGTGGATTGGTAGAAATACTTGTGTTAAGGTTTGTGATTCCCGAAGCATGCACGTATGGTGAACCGTTATGTGATGAATTCAGAGCATGATTTATTTCTGATTATCTTCCTTATGAGTGGCGGTCGGGGACGAGAGATGGTATTTTCCTATCAATCTATCCCCCTAGGAGCATGCGTGTAGTACTTTGTTTCGATAGCTAATAAATTTTGCAATAAGTATGTGAGTTCTTTATGACTAAGGTTGAGTCCATGGATTATACACACTCTCACCCTCCCACCATCGCTAGCCTCTCTAGTACCGCGCAACTTTTGCCGGTGCATTACACCCACCATATACCTTCCTCAAAACAGTCATCATACCTACCTATTATGACATTTTCATAGCCATTCCGAGATATATTGCCATGCAACTTCCACCGTTCCGTTTATTATGACACATACCATCATTGTCATATTGCTTTGCATGATCCTGTAGTTGACATAGTATTTGTGGCTTGGCCACCGTTCATATTTTTTATACATGTCACTCTTGATCATTGCACATCCCGGTACACCGCTGGAGGCATTCACATAGAGTCATATCTTTTGTTCTAGTATCGAGTTGTTATTCTTGAGTTGTAAGTAAATAAAAGTGTGATGATCATCATTATTATAGCATTATCCCATGTGAGGAAAGGATGATGGAGGCTATGATTCTCCCACAAGTAGAGATGAGACTCCGGATTTAAAAGAGAGGCCAAAGAGCCCAAATTAAAAAAGAGGCCAAAAGAGCCCAAAATAAAAAAAGAGGCAAAAAATCCCAAACAAAAAAAAACAAAAAATGAGAGAAAAAGAGAGAAGGAACAGTTTTACTATCTTTTTCCACACTTGTGCCTCAAAGTAACACCATGTTCTTCATGATAGAGACTCTCCTACTTTATCACTTTCATATACTAGTGGGAATTTTTCATTATAGAACTTGGCTTGTATATTCCAATGATGGGCTTCCTCAAATTGCCCTTGGTCTTCGTGAGCAAGCAAGTTGGATGCACACCCACTTAGTTTATTTTTGAGCTTTCATACATTTATAGCTCTAGTGCATCTGTTGCATGGCAATCCCTACTCACTTGCACTGATATCAATTGATGGGCATCTCCATAGTCCATTAATTTGCCTAGTTGTTGTGAGACTTTATCATTTTTGTCTTCTCCTCACAACCTCCACCATACTCTATTCCACTTATAGTGCTATATCCATGGCTCGGACTCATGTATTCCGTGAAAGTTGAAAAAGCTTGAGAACATTAAAAGTATGAAACAATTGCTTGGCTTGTTATCAGGGTTGTGCATGATGAAATATTTTGTGTGATGAAGATAGAGCATAGCCAGACTATATAGTTTTGTAGGGATAACTTTATTTGGCCATGTTATTTTGAGAAGACATGATTGCTTTATTAGCATGCTTGAAGTATTATTGTTTTTTACATCAAAATTAAACTTTTGTTTTGAATCTTATGGATTTGAACATTCATGCCACAATAAAGAATATTACATTAATAAATATGTTAGGTAGCATTCACACTTCATAAATTCTTTCTTTTATCATTTACCTACTCGATGACGAGCAGGAATTAAGCTTGGGGATGCTCAAACGTCTCCAACGTATCTATAATTTATGAAGTATTCATGCCATGTTTACAAATTTTTTTATATGGTTTTGGTATGATTTGATTAGAGCTAACCCGGACTGATGTTGTTTTTAGCAGAACTACCGTGATGTCATTTTTTGTGCAGAAATAGAAGTTCACGGAATGGGCTGAAAATTTACAATGATTTTTTATGGACCAAAAGAGACCCCCGAAGCACCGGAGCTAGACCAGAAGAGTCCCGGGGAGTCCACAAGCCAGGGGGCATGCCCTACCCCCCAGGGCGCGACCTGAGGGCTTGTGGGCCCCTCGAGCACCTCCTTGACTTGTTTCCGATGCCAAAAATTCTTATAAATATAGAAACCTTCAAAAAGAACCCTAGATCAGAAGTTCCGCCGCCACAAGCCTCTGTAGTCACAAAAAAACCGGGAGCCCGTTCCGGCACCTCGCCGGAGGGGGAAATCATCACCGGAGGCCATCTTCATCATCCCAGTGGTCTCCATGACGAGGAGGGAGTAGTTCACCCTCGGCGCTGAGGGTGTGTGCCAGTAGCAATGTATTTGATCTCTCTCTCTCTCATGTTCTTTATTTGGCACGATCTTGATGTACCGCGAGCTTTGTTACTATAGTTGGATCATATGGTGTTTCTCCCCTTCTACCTTCTTGTTATGAATTGAGTTTTACCTCTAAGGTTTCACTATTATCGGATTGAATACTTTATGGATTTGAGAACACTTGATGTATGCCTTGCATGGGATACCAGTGGTGACAATGGGTTGTTCTATTGATTCACTTGATGTATGTTTTGTTACTCAACTCACGGATTCGTGAGGTGACATTGGGGTAATCTATGCATAGGGGTTGATGCACGTTTTAGTCCTTGTTTCTCCGGTAGGAATCTTAGTGCACTCTTTGAGGTTCTTTGTGTTAGATTCAGTATTATGAATCTGAAGTTGTTTGATGCATATCATATAATTGACCCATGGATACTTGTGGTGACATTGGACTATCTAGGTGACATTAGGGTTGATTGATGTGTGTCATATGGTGTTATTTTACTACAAACTCTAGGGATGTTTGTGACACTTATAGGAATAGCTTAATGGATTGATAGGAAAGAATAACTTTGAGGTGGTTTCGTAACCTACAAGCAATTTCATCTTATGTTCTCTGCTATAGGAACTTTGGAGTGACTCTTTGTCGCACGTTGAGGGATTGCCATATGATTTAATTATGTTATCATGTTGAGAGACTTTGCACTAGTGAAAGTATGAACCCTAGGCCTTGTTTCCAAGCATTGCAATACCGTTTTGCTCACTTTTGTTACTAGTTACCTTGCTGTTTTTATATTTTTTAGATTACAAAAAGCCATATCTACTATCCATATTACACTTGTATCACCATCTCTTCGCTGAACTAGTGCACCTATACAATTTACCATTCTATTGGGTGTGTTGGGGACACAAGAGACTCCTTGTTATTTGGTTGCAGGGTTGTTTGAGAGAGACCATCTTCATCCTACATCTCCCACGGATTGATAAACCTTAGGTCATCCACTTGAGGGAAAATTGCTACTGTCCTACAAAACTCTACGCTTAGAGGCCCAACATGAGTCTACAAGAAGAAGGTTGTGTAGTAGACATCAACCGTCACTGGTATGGTAGGATGCATGCCTGGACAAGGCCTGAGGGCGTAGGGCTCTGCGAGGTGGTAGGGGTTTCCAAGGTGCGATGCTCGGGAAATCCCCCCTTGAGGTGCAAGCGGGTTGCACAAAGGAAAAAATCAGCCCTCAACGAGGTTGTGAAGGGAAGAATTTTACAGGTGTCGTGAATGGCCCTCATGGCATATTAGACTTAGCTTTTCAGTAGCGCGCATCTTGGCGTGGTACTATCCGCAGGGCATGGCCTACCAGGGATGCTTGCTGATGAAGCCCCTCTTGCTAACGTGACGTCGTTCGCGAGGCCTTCGGTGCCATGCATTAGTGAGATTGCCAAGTTTTTGCACGTAGAGGGGTAGCGCACGCTAATGAGGTTGCTTGCAAGTATCATGCGAGGAGACAAGTAGCAAGGACCTTGGTGAGATAACGTGCATGGGAGTAGGCCCGCGAGCCAGAGATCAGTCACTTGGGTTTAGTGGTGATGTTGGGTCTGACCCAAGCATATGCATCGTGTCCAGCCCCTGCTCACGTGATGTGCAAAAGGAAGATCGCGAGTGTGCATGCCACCTGGGGGGTATTCCATGATAAGCATTTTCAACACTTAGAAAATGAAGTTTTACTGATGTATAAAAAGGTGTATCCCTTCAAGTAGGCCTTGAACTCCGTGGCCCAGCTCTTAGCAGATGAGCGTCTGGGATGGGCCACGGTTTGGTGCGCTTGAGGTGGGTGCAAGTGGAAGTTCCTCATGAGGCCTCATGACGACAACCTCGGGAGGCGCTGCAAATGGGCTCAAGAGCTGCTCCTCAAAGAAGCCTGGAGCTTAAGGCTCATTGCGGGAGGCCCACTTGGAAATGTTCATCTACTTCCTTGTTGTCCACACGAGGAATGTGCTGGAGCTCCATGCCTAGGAAGTACTTCTCAAGCTTGCACACTTCCTCGAGGTAGGCGGCCATGTGCTCGTCCTTTGGCTTGTAGCTCTTGTTGGAGAAGTTGACGAGGAGCTACGAGTCTCCCTTAATGGTGATGCACTTGATGCCAAGGGCATTGGCAGCCTTGAGGCCGGCGATGAGGCCCTCATACTCGGTGATGTTGTTGGAGACCTTATCACTGGGCTTGAAGCAAAGCTGCACAACGTAGTTGAGCTTGTCCCTTGTCGGCGAAGTGAGCATGATGCCAGGCCCCGCGACCTGCTAGGAGAACACACCATCGAAGTGCAGAGTCCAGCCCACAGGAGCGCCATCTCCAGGTAGCATGGACACTTCCTCATGAGGCTCCTCTTGGTGCGGGTCCGTCCACTCCGCCATGAAGTCAGCCAGGGCTGCACCCTTGATCGTCCTTGTAGTGAGGAACTTCATCTCGAAGGGCTGCAGCTCGATGTTCCATTGAGCAACACGGGTAGTGGCGTGGAGATTGCATAGGACTTGCTCGAGCGAATATGATGTGACTACCTTGACGGGGTGGCCCTGGAAGTAGTGACGCAACTTCTTGGAAGCGAGGAGGAGCGAGAGGAGAAGCTTCTGCTGCATGGGGCACCGATCATGGGCATCTCGCAACACCATGCTGACGATGTAGACGGGGTGCTCGATGAGGCATGTTGGTGCAGGGTCTATGGCATGAAGCTCGGGAGGCTCATGAGGTGGCTCTCCAGGGGCCTCCGGTTGGGGGCCCTCGACAGGTGCCGAAGCGACCTCAGTAAGGTCACGTGCGGCCTCAGCGAGCGTATGCATTGCTATCTTCTTCTTGGCGTGGGCTTTCTCTTCTTGTTCCATGACCAGGGTCGCCCTGGACGTCTGGGGGGTTGCTGCCAAGTATAGGAGCAGAAGCTCGCGAGGGCGTGGGGCGACCAAGATGGGAGGGCTCATGAGGTACTTCTTGAGGCCCTTGAAGGCCGCGCCAGCTTCAGGAGTCCACTTGAAGGGGCCTGAACTCTTCATGATCTTGAAGAAGGGCAGGGCCTTCTCGCAAACTTGGAGATGAACCGCCCGAGCGAGGCCATGCATCCCACCAGGCTCTGCATTTCCTTGAGGTTCCGAGGTGGGCACATATCCTCAGTGGCCTTGATGTCGTGATGGGAGACCAGGAAGCCAAGCAGCTTGCCTGAAGGGACTTTGAAGATGCACTTGGTGGATTTGAGCTTGATATCGATCTTGTGCAGGTTAGCGAATGTCTCCTCAAGGTCTACTATGAGTGAGCTTGCCTCTTGAGTCTTGACGATGATGTCATCAACATATGCCTCTGCGTTTCTTCCCATCTGGGGCCCCAGGCCAATGTGCATCATCCTCGTGAAGCCAAAGGGCGCACATATGTCACATAATTCTCCACGAGGGTGATGAAGGCGGTCTTCTCCTCGCCCCCTCTACCAGCTTGATCTGGTGGTAGCCGGAGAAGGCATCCAGGCAGCATAGCAAATCACACCAGCGGTGGAGTCCACAATTGGGTCGATCCACGGGAAGGGAAGAGGATCCTTGGGGCAGGCCTTTTTGAGGTTGGTGAAGTCGACACACATGTGCTTGCTGCCACTGGGCTTGGGGACGACGGGGTTGGCGATCCACTCGGGATGGAGTACTTCGCGGAGATTCTGGCCTCTTGAAGCTTTTCGACCTCTTGAACAATGAAATTTTGCTTCTCACGTGCCTGGCGCCGTACCTTTTTCTTCATGGGCCGTGCGTTGGGGCACACGACTAAGTGGTGCTCGATCACCTCAGTTGGTACACTAGACATGTCTGATGCTGTCCAGGCGAACATATCAGCATTTGCTCAAAGGAACATGATGAGCACGTGTTCCTATTTGGGGGAGAGACCGGCCGATGGTGAGGGAGGGGCCCGAGCCGCTACCGTCCAATGATACCTTCTTCGTCTCCGCGTGGACCTGCAAGAACTACAACTTCTTATTCATGGGGGCGGGCTTGGCAGGCCCCGCCACGTCTTCGTCCACGGTGTACACGGTGGCGGCAGCCAGGCGTGCTCGAGTGTGCACATCGTGTCCTGCTTGTTGCAGCGAACGGTGATGGTCCCATTGCAGCTTGGCATCTTGACAATGTTGTAGGCGTGGTGGGTCACCGCCATCAACTTGGCGAGTGCGGGGTAGCACAAGATGGCGTTGTATGGCAGGCCAATGTACGCCACATCGAAGTCTATGATCTCAGTGTGGTAGTTCTTGCGGGAGCCCAAGGTAACAAGGAGTCGCACTTGCCCGAGGGGCACCATGGAGCCGTCGATCACGCCCGAGAAGGGCCGCATGGGCATCAAGCGCTCGTAGGGCACTGGAGCAACTCGTAGATTTCCATAGAGATCACGTTGAGGCCGGCGCCACCGTCGATAAGCGTCCTGGTGACTCCAACATTGTTGATGGTGGGTGTGCACAACAGAGGGATGGTGCTCATGGACTTTGTGGACTTGGGTTGGTCGCCGTAGTCAAAGCCGATGGGGTATTGTGACCACTTGAGGGGCTTGGCTTTTGCAAGCTCTGGGAGGGGTGCGTTCACCTCGCGAGAGAACTGCTTGAAGGAGAGTTGGATGGGGGAGCTTGGGCTACACTGAGGATGCATGCCACTGCGCGAGGCTCTTGGTATCCCCCTTCATCCTCCTCAAGCTGGTTGTCGTTGTTCTTGTTGGGGCACGGCAGGGCCACGTTGTCCTGCCGAGGGTTGGCCTGCTGAGGCTGGTTCTACCACCCCTAACAAGAGTTGCTGTCGTCGTTGTGATCCTTCCAGCGTCCACCCTTGCGGTTGCCGCCGCGGCCTGAGCCACACTCGTTGCGGTTGCCGCCTTTCTCCTACCGCTCATCGTGTAGAAACTTGAGCTCATGGCAGTCTTTAGTGTCATGGGAGTGCATGTTCTGGTAGGCGCAGAAGGGGCGATCGTCCTTCTTGGCCTCATCGCGGTCGCGGCCGTGCTTCTGCTCTGGCTCTGCCGCAAGCACGATGGGGCCCTTGCGCTTGGTGTCCCCGCTCTTAGGCTTGGCGATGTCAAGGGCGGCGTCAGGGTCATTGTGGGCGAAGAGAGGGCCCTCCTCAGCCTGCGCACATTTGTCGGCAAGGTCGAGCAACTGAACAACAGAGTCTATCTCGTCATGGATGGTGAGCTTCTCATGCATCCTGATATCCGTGAAGCCTGTGGAGAATGCCGCGATGACCGCGGCATCGGAGACACGTGAGATCTTGTTGCGCAGCAGGCTCAAGCGCTGGATGCACTTGTGGAGGGGCTCGTCAGGGTGCTGGCAAACAACGCACATGCTACTGAGTGCGAGAGGGAGATCGTACGTGCCCTTGAAGTTGGTGATGAACTACCGGCACAGTTTGGCCCACGAGGAGATGGAGGCCTTAGGAAGGTTCATTAGCCAAGAGCGCACTGCATCCTTGAGAGCCATGCGGAACCAGTTCGTCATGACCTTGTTGTCATTCTCGACGGTCTGGATGCTCAAAGAGTAGAGCGACGGGAACTCCACGGGGTTGGCGGTGCCATCGTAGTTGAACTTCACGGGCCACACCATGTGGTGCAGCTTGCGCGTGAAGTCTAGGCAGCCCCCGATGGTGGAGACAACGCCGCCGAGGAGGGCGGTGTGGTTTTGGCGCCCGGCGGCCGCAACCTCCTGGATGGTGCAATTCTGACGCTCGCGCTGCCTTTCGATTAGCATGCACGCGTCTGGCCGCGTGCGCTGGATGATCTGGCAGCTTGGGTTGTCATCGTGCGACGGGGAAGAGCCATGGGAGAGCTCCAACGAGCGTAAACCTGGGAATAGTTTGTAATCCAAACTAAATCCAGGCCAACCCATACATGTATAAGTACAACGCTCGAGCCAAACCAAACCAAATTGCAAATGGTACAATCCAAACTGTATTTATTTTCAAGCAAAATCCATCCATACCATTTTCTACATACAGTTTGAACCCAAAGTTTCAAACTATGGTTTAGTCAGCAGCAACTAGAAGCATTGGATCCCAAACTTAACCTGTACGTATAGAACTACGAAAGGTATGAAGCACGTACAAACAGCCGCTAGCTTGCGTGTGCTTGGTCTGAAGAGATTCAGTGTACGTAGTTCGTGCATGCACCGAACAGATGGTGGCATTGGCCGCGAAGACGGTGGCCCGTCGCCAGCTGCAAGACATTGCCAGACGTGTGCAACACCCTTTGGTAGATCGCTAGGCCGATGATCTTGACCGGGTCTTCCAGTTCCTCATCGGCTTAGTCATCGTCGCCTTCGTCGGTCACATCGGCAAGGTTTAGCTCACAGCCATCTCTATAGTCAGCAACATTGTCCAAGGCCTCGACTTTGGGCTCCTCGTGTTCTGCATGAAGGAGTTGACTTTTGTCACCGTAGATCTAGGTGCTGGTGGGGTGATACGCGCGCTTATGTCTCTCATCTGCGGTGGCGGCTACTCCTAAACCTAGTGCCAGTCTCGTGTGACGTCAGGTCAAACTGGTCGCTACACTAGTATTTATCCATGGAGTAAAATGGTCTGAGACCAATTTTTCTCTGTCCAGACCAACCCAACCCAATCTATTAATTAGAGAAGCCCACACCAAACCAAATTACAATAGGGGCTCAACCCATTTCAACCAAACCAAAGAAGCCCAATAGGAAAACCAAATTGAAACTATGGTTCCAGACCAAACTAGTCCCAGGTTTAGCCGAGCACTCGCGGCAGGGGTGCGCCGCAGCGTCGTTGCACGGTGGAGGTGGGGGAGGTGCACCGTGCCCCGTCCGCACGCCACGCGACATCGGAGGGGTCACAGGGCGTGAAGGTGGCGGAGTGTCCCCCACGATATTGATGAGCTCAGTGATGCGAGTGAGCCAGGCGTCATAGCCGTCATTGGTGGGGTGGTAATGCAATAGCTCTTGCGCCATGAGGAGCTCCGCCTGCGGAGCTGGTGGGTCGCGGCAGGCGAGCAAAGTCACCGTGGCCGTACACGTCGGAGGTGGCTGCTGCTGGTGCTGCCCGACCGACGGTTGGTCAGAGGAGGCCTCCGATTCTGGCTCCGCAACCATGGTGACCGCGAGGCTGGCAGCGACGAATGCCGCTGATGGGCTACATCTGGATGCGGTTGGCCCGATGCAGGGCGCGTGCGTGTCGAGCATTGGCCATGGTGGTGTTGAGGCTCGAGGCGCAAAGACCAAGCCCCCTACCTGGAGCGCCAAATGTAGGGGGATTGATTTTGAGCCACGGGAAATCCTCCAAAACCCTGGTTTGAGCTTTGGGGGCTTGGTTTATGTCTATGCAGCTATGAGCTAGGAACGACGAGGACACAATGAGCTACCCAGGTTCGGGCCATCGTGCGTGTAAAACTGTCACAAACCTAACCTAGTCATTGCATAATCATCCATGCATCATGTTTAAAATTCAAATGAATTTGAACTGGGGATTGATGAAACCCTAGCACCAAATCAAACCAACTAGTTCAAACTCAAATATTTTCAATGAACCAAAATGCCCTTACAAAATGTTCATGATTTATGGAAAAAGGTGAAAACCTTCACCAGAGATGATCCACATTTTTTCATGGCATTTATGGCCCTTGAATTAATCCATAATGACTGGAGTTGGAGTTACAGATTCCTATAAATATTTCTATAACTCCAGTAATTCTGCAAAGTTGTGAGGGACAGTGGGTTAGTCCATATAGTCCAGACAAAATTTATCAGATGTAACAAAACTGATTTAGGGTGAGAACTAAATCAAAAACATATTGCAGAAATAGAAAACAGAAATGAAATAGAAAAGACAGAGAAAGAGGGAGAGAACTAACCTGGCTTACATGGCGGCCCAGCAGAGGCCCAACGCACTAGCCTTTGCCAGTCAACACCAACCTCCCGCCAGGAGGACAACACGCGCGTGGCCGCTGTGCGCGAGCACACGCCACGCCACCTCTTGCTTGCCGCTGAGCCCCTGGATGCGTGTATGAACGCCTCGCTTCCATCCACACTGCTCCGACCCCTCTCACTTTCCCCTTCGTCCTCCCTCGCCTCCTCTCCGCCTTAGCCGAGTGCCACCGGCGCCGCCACTCACTGCCACCGCGTATATCGGCCACCCCTTGCCCAGTGACCGTGTACAGAAGCTCTGTCACCGAGCACCATGTCCCCAAGCCAAAGGAAATGAGCCAGAAGGATTTGCTTCATCGCCAGAATCCTCGTCTTCACCGTTGGTGCCCGAAGATCGTCTCCATCGATTCGGGAGCTATAGTTTGGACACGTCCATGCCGTCTCCTCCGCTCTACTCGCTGTGAGCCTTGCCGTCATTTACCTCTTCTCCCTATGCCGTTTGCTCCCTCTAACTAGCCACACCATCAAACCCGAGGACCCATCGCCGCCGACCATGTCGCCACCGTGGCTATGGCCATGCATGCGCGTGCCTGAGCACACCACTGTGATTAGCGCATCCCCAAAAGCTGAGCTCGACCACCCGCTGCTCCTTCCTTGCACCATAGTGTCGTTTGCATCATCGCCTGAACTCCAGCCGCTGCTGCGAGCTTGATCTGGCGAGCCCAGTCAACCTTAGCCCCTCTCGCTTGCTTAGATGGATGCGGCTGAGAGCCAGCTATGCGTAGATGCACTCGGCTGCTATTTTGGTCGCCGGAGGGCATTTCCCAAGCCCCTCCGCCACGTCTGTTGCCGCCGGCGTATTTGACTTGTTTAACAAGGGGTGTGATCACCCAGGGTCACTTACGTGTGTGCCCAAGTCTCTAACTAAATTAGGTTTAGGGTTCATCCAATGGTATTTAACTCTATTAAATAGATGTGAGACTGACGTGCGGGTCCCACCAGTCAGATTTGACTGTGTTGACCTACTGACGCCACAATGACACATTGCTGATGCAGTAATGATTTTCTGGACTATCTTTAATTCAAAAATGATTTTGAAATTGCAGAAAATGTCCTAAACTTCTAAAAATCATAGAAATTCAACATAACTCCAAGAAATAATTTATATATGAAATATTATCAGAAAATATGAAGAATCTGTTTATGTCATTGTAATGCATGTTTGAACAACTTAAGATTGCTGTATATGACAATTTGATCAAATGGCATTTGAAATGGCACATATGGAGTTTGATTTTGAACCTTGGGTTCAAACCAACTTCATTTAAATTGCTTTTAGTTGCATTTGTTCCAATCACAGCATATTGCCATGTCACGTTGATGCATCATATTGTTGCATTGCATTGATTGTGTCCCTTCTCTGGTTGCCGGTGTTGTTCCCTCTCAGTGGATGTTGTTTCGATGTTGTGATCGTTGACAGCGATGAAGAGCTATACTATCTTCAGAAGTGCCAGGCAAGCAAACCCCCTTAATCACTCCAATACAATCCCACTCTCTCGCTCCTGCTCTCTTTTACTGCATTAGGACAACAACGATTCAACAGTTACATGTTGCGGTAGTTGAACCCATTCCTTTGCATGACCTATCTTTGCCATAGTAATTAGTAAAAACCCACTAGCATGAGTAGGAGTTGTTTGAGCCATGATGTGCCTACTCATTCATGCTTGCTTGTTATGCCTACTATGCTTAGATTTGTGTCAGGTCTGATTCATCTGGGATGGATTGGAATGGTGATGGACATGTCCTACTATTGAGAGCTAAGTGTGTGAACACGTTTTGGTAAAGGTAGCGATGAGAGGCCATGTAGGAGTACATGGTTGGTTGTCTCGTTGAAACCATCCTCAGGAACTGAGTTCCGTGTTTGTGGTCCAAGACAGTTACTACCATGCATTGGGATACTTAATTGACCCTCTCAGTTTACTAATCGCCTCGATCTCTGTCCAGGAGCTGCAACTAGTTTCTGGTGATTGTAGGTTGTGTTAGTAGCCTACCAAGTGGCACCCGGTATAGGTGGGCTTGGGACAGCTAGGCACAGAGGCATGGTGTACCAAGTGGCACCCAGATGGTGGGCTTGGGAACCCTGCTCACATCGTTTGGGGCCGTGATGGCAACTTCGGCCAGACTTCCTTTGTGGGTTCACCCTCGGATAGGCAATAAACCTGGACTAGAGTCTTGTGTGGTTAGTCAGGTCGTGACCTACACCCTCGCCAGGCTTCCTTTTGAAGGTTTCCAAGATACATGATGTGTACATGGCAGTAAGTGGTGAGAGTGTGTGTGAAGAAGTACACTCCTACAGGGTAATATGATATATTCAAATAGCTGCGTCCGCGGATATGGAATACTTGGAACGCTTACATTGTTCATAGATAACTTGAAGTGGATACTCTAAAATGCGCAAGATAAGCATGAGTGCTATGGATGGCCTTCTCGTAGGGAGACAGGAACGGATCCATAGTGGTGTACTGATATGGTGAATATGTGGACTCGTGTGCGCCACCTCAAAGAAGTTACTGGCAATCGTAGTTCAGGATAGCCACCGAGTCAAAGCTGGCTTGCTACAGTTCAACTCCACCACCCCTTTGTTGATACTGATTCATATGTAGCTAGTGCTAATGTAAGTCTTGCTGGGTACATTTGTACTCACGTTTGCTTAATTTATGTTTTGCAGAGAGACTTCAGTCTCACTAGTAGTGTCACGTGGGCTACGACGATTAGCTTGGGAATCCCAGACAGAGGTCTGGTTCCTATGGAGGGTCTTGTAGATAGAAAGGCTGTCTAGCCTTCTGTATTTTCAAATGTCTGTACTCGGACATGTTTATGCTTCCGCTTGGCTTGTATGACTTTGTGTGAAGGGTCATGAGACCCGCTGCTTGTAATGAATGCTATGATGGCTCTTCTGACCTTTATCTATACGAGTTGTTGAGTTATGTTGTGATGCCATGTTGTACACAACATACTTGCATGTTATGCGTACGTGTAACGTGCATTGCTATTTGTGGGATCCGACACCTAGTTGTTTATTCTTGGTAGCCTTTCTTATGGGGAAATGTCTCTTTGTGCTTCCACTGAGCCATCATAGTTCGCTACTGCTCCAGAACGCTTAGCTTCTCCGGAATGTATCCTTCTTTGTTCCTGTGTCTGTCCCTTCGGGGAAATGTGACATGTTGTTCCTTTAAATCCTTGTAGCTTGCTATGACTTGGGTTAATACATTGATGCCCGACATGTTCATTGCTGGGTTACGTATGCATGTCCATGTAAGTTTGTTCCACCTTGGGTTTACGACTAGTCATGTCGGCCCGGGTTCTCTGTCATATGGATGCTAGTGACACAATCATATACACGAGCCAAAAGGCGTAAACGGTCATGACCTAGGTAAGGCTGCAGCCGTGGGGATACCGTGTGTGAGACCGCAAAGTGATATGATGTGTTACATGCTAGATTGGTGTGACTTAGGATCGGGGTCCTGACAAAAACCCTACTCCTACTTGGTTGTATTGCCTTTGGACAATGGTCTTGGAGCTACAAGGTGAGACAGAGCTCTTGGGAGGCCAGCAATGGTGCTTAGGGTTGATCAGGGTTCAATCCTACGCTATGGTGGCCGCAGTACTCCTTTTATAGGTGCCTTGGGCCTCTTCCCTGAAAGCATGAGTGGGAAAGGGCTACCATCGGGCGGCAATTTTAAAGGGGACATGCGCTGGTGCTTATCCTGACAAAAGGCAGTCTTCGCCTGCTAAAGTGTTATCCATGACCTCCATCCTGCTGCGCCATCGTCTTGGTCTACTTTCACCGAAGGGGAAACCTTTGAGACTTGCTTTGGGTGCAGGCAGGCGCAACTGCCCCCTTAGCACCAAAGGGGAAACAACCCTGGCCGCACAGGCTGGCACCTGCCTTGGTGATGTCACCCATGTGACGGGCACATGACCGGCGTTGCAGGGGCTCCTTGGGAAGCCTTGTTGGAGGGCGCCTTGTGATGGGGCCTCATGAGGTTGCTTGCTATGAGGGTGGTTCCGGTGAAGTCTTTTGCAGGGGAAGCCCCTCGCGGGGCAAGGCCCTCATGAGGCTACTGGCTTTGCGGCTCCCACTAGTGGGCTACCTCATGAGCTGGGCTAAGGGGCCATTCCTGGGCTGCAGGCAGATGGCCCGTGGTACCCTAGTTCCCACTGGCCCGACAACAAGTTCCTTATATCTGGTGCTGAGCAGCTATCAATTTTTTTTGTTTATTAGATCGAGCAGGTGCAACTGGGCTCTGGCACATGCATCCCAGGTATATTTACTTCCTAGATACAACCCAACCTAGTTATTTCTATCGGTCCCGCCCACTCCCGCCTCCAACGGATGGCTCCGCCTCCTCCCACACATCGTGGCCCCATCGTGTCCTAAACCATTGGCTAGACCATCCCTCTACTCCCACACACCTCCTATTATTCTCCGGCGAAGATGCCCCACCCCAAACTCGAACCAGTCAACCCTCGTATGCCCCTCTGCATGTGATTACACTACTGCATCTTCCTCGACTCCTGTTCGTTCCTGTCAGAGGCCTTGCCATTGTCCTCCGCCTTGGTTTGCTTGTCGCAGCACTGCTCTCTGGCGTTTTCAACATGGTTAACAACTAAGAGGAATTAGGAGATGACTGTACATGGAGAGGATGACAGTAGGGACCCACTAGGATCATGGCAGTATGCAAGCAAGTGCCTCACTATTACAAGAAAAGAAAATGCTTCCTCCTAATGGTTTCCCAACATCTGGGTCCCACATTATTGTCAATGTAGTCAATAAATGAGAGAATTGCACAAGGAGCGGCTGACACCAGGGACACCGCTATAATTTTTTTTGTTCTTGAGAGGGAGCAGGGTATCAACTGGGCTATGCGAGGGCTGTGGGCTATCTAGCCCATTCTTTTTATTTTATATTTACCACATGACCAACCCATTTGTTTTTTTCAATCTAAAAATGGCTAGCCTAGTTTTTTTGCAAAATACCCAACGGAGGCCTACTTGCTTTACTTCGCCCTATTGGGCTGGAAATCTTTCAAGATGTATGAGGAGGGATGCATTTGGCTTGCCCCAAAAAAGGGTTATAAGTAATAAAAATTTGGCTGTAAAATTAGAAAAATACAGCAAAGAGGCAATTAGTTTCTAATTAATTTTTTCATTTTTTTTGCCGGCAAAATTTCATTGGATTTTAAATTAATATAAATTTAATTTTTAAAATTAATATAAATCTGACTAGAAATTTCAGAATTGAAAATAGTTTGAACGCCATAGAAAAATGCAAACTTTCATTGAAATTTTTAAACGTGGCTAGAATATGAGTTGTAATGCTAACAAAAAGAATATGTGCTGCAATAAATTCGTTAAAAATAGAAAATGGGATGTAAATTATTAAAAAATAGCAAATGGATTGTATGCTATTTGTGAAAGATTTGGAGGCTGACATGTGGGCCTACTAGGTTAACATGTACGCAAGGCTTTGTCAACTTAGTCAACAAACAATTCTAGTAGCAGTGACCGTTGGATGTTAATCCAACGCCCGTCTTCTTTTAGATCTCGATCTTCTTGCTCCACCGCTTTGCTCCGCCTCCTGGGCGGCTATCTTTGCGGGTAGGCCTCATCGTCCCACCACTAGCCACGCCATCCCTCTACTCACCCACACCTCCTGTTATTCTTTTGCGACGGTAGCCTCACACAGCAGTCGAACCAGTAAACCCTCATACCGCCTTCGCATGGGCAACCACTTCCGCGTCTTCCCTGACTCTGAAGCGTTCCCTTCCTAGGACTCGCCGCGTCCACCGCCTTGGTGCTCTCAACACGGCATCGTCAACACGGTCAACAAACGACAGCCAATGGAAGAGAACTATGTGTGGAGAGGCTGACAGCTGGGACCCACAAGTTCCTTGGTCGCACGCAAGGAAGTGCCTCTTTATTACGTGCAAGAAAAATGGTTCCTCCCCTTGCTAGCCGGTGTCGGTGTCAAAACCGACGGTTCTCAAGTTGGGGGTCTCGAGCTGTGGATCTTGGATCAATGGGGAACATGAGACACATGGACTATATTTACCCAGGTTCAGGCCCTCTTGAAGAGGTAAAACCCTACATCCTGCTTGAGTATATTGAAGTGTATATGATGGTTACAGATTCGATCTACCACGAGATCAGATGAACTAAACGCTAGCTAAATAGGATGATGGTTCTTCTTCTAGCCTCAATGAACTAAATCCTCTGGTTTATATAGACATCAGGGATACATAGGGTTACATATAGTAGGTTACCATTCGGGGATAAACGTGCAGATGACATGTCGACTTGGGGGGACACACCAAGGCTTTGGAGGTTTCCTTCTTGCACAGGAAGTCATCTTACAGTTTGTCCTTCCAATAATAATCAGAGGGCGGCACCTGTCTGGCCGACAAGAGATAGGCCAACGTCCCGAGGATCCCTTAGTCGTGGACTCCCTCAGTAGCCCCTGAACTAGTCTTCGAAGCCGAGGTATGTACGGGAACCATCGGCTTTGTGGACCAGTTCCCTTCTTCATGGTGCTCGTGCCAGGCCTGCAGTTATCCTTAGATGAACTTTTTAAAAGGTTGCCTGACCTAGTTTGGTCGTGCTTTCTTAGGATTATGTCCTGATCTCCGATTTGCATATATTACTTAGCCTCAAAGGCCAACCGCTTGAGTGTGAACAATTCCCTTGTCTGATAACTGACCGGTCATGAAAAACTCAATTCGCGATTCGAGGCAGTTTCTCCATTGGCATGTCCCATCAATATGGAGATCGTGCCCCATTTTTTAAGGGATATGATCAATGATTCGAGTTATCATGTGTGCACAAAGACACGATTATATGGGAAGTGGTGAGGTCCGCGGCGTGGTAAAGGGGAGTCTTGGTATTACGATAGTTTATAAAAGGAAAACAACCACCATTTCCTCCGTACGCTTTCCCCTTCCTCCATCACCATTGCTTCCCCAATCTCTTGAGCGTCGGTGCCCCGATCCAACCTTCCTCAAGAATCCACGCCAACCCCTTCCACAACCCAGCCATGGCCGAATCTGGCTCAAAAGGCAAATGGGAGGCCTCCATCGTCACCAACAGCGACATCGAGGGGCTGAAGCGCGCCGGATACCTCCCGGCCAACGTCACCCACCGAGCTCCGGAGGAGGGCCAGGTCATCCCTACACCCCAGCCAAGCGAAAGGGTGGTTTTCATTCCCCACTTCATCTGGAGACTAGGTTTCCCGCTCCACCCCTTTGTTAGGGGGTTGTTGTTCTTCTGCAGGTTGGATTTTCACTATCTCGCCCCAAACTCCTTCCTGCATATTTCGTCCTTGATTGTTATTTGTGAGGCTTTTCCGCGGGTCTAGCCACACTTCGGCTTGTGGCTGAAGGTCTTCAATGTCAAGCCGAAGATAGTCGATGGCCAGCAAGCGGACTGGGGAGGGGGGGGGCGATGATTAGCAAGCTTCCCAGGGTTGAGTGGCCAGAGGGTACCTTTATAGATACCATCAAGATCTGGCAAAAAAGTGGTTCTATATCACCGAACCACGCAACGCGGGGTGGACAACAGC
Organism: Aegilops speltoides; assembly: GCA_021437245.1. NCBI lineage: Eukaryota > Viridiplantae > Streptophyta > Magnoliopsida > Poales > Poaceae > Aegilops > Aegilops speltoides. Next base: position 123,818 of record JAHHZJ010000245.1, on the reverse strand, counting down.
ACCTGAGTTCAAATCCGGACCTCCCACAAGGATAACTTTGTGGACCAAGAAGGGCCTTGACTGGGGGTCGCATGCAGAGGTGGAGTTGCTGCAAAAACGCATCTCCAAGATGATTGATACGTCTCCAATGTATCTATAAATTTTTATTATTCCATGCTGTTATATTATCATTCTTGGATGTTTTACCTTCATTTTATAGCAACTTTATATCATTTTTTGTGACTAACCTATTGACATAGTGCCTAGTGCTAGTTGCTGTTTTTTGCTTCTTTTTTACTTCGCAAAATATCAATACCAAACAAAGTCCAAATGCCACAAAACTTTTTGGAGATTTTTTGGACTAGAAGACAACTTGGAGAAGCACCTGGGGGAGGCCCATGGGCCCACCACCCACCAGGGCACGCCTGAGGCCCCTGGAGCCCTGATGGGTGGTGGGGCCCATGGAGGTCTCCTGCACCGCCTCTTAGCTCTATAAATACTCAGATATTCCAGAAACCCTAGGGACCAACCAAAACACAATTCCAGCCGCCGGAAGTTCTAGAACCACATGAACCAATCTAGAGCCCTATTCTGGCACTCGACCGGAGGGAAACACGATCACGGAGGACTTCATCACCCTCATTGGTGCTCCTCCGATGATGCATGAGTAGTTCACCATAGACATACGGGTCCGTAGGCAGTAGCTAGATGGATTCTTCTTTCTTTTTTATTCTCAATAAAATGTTCTCCTTGATGTTCTTGGAGATCTATTTGATGTAATGACTTTTTGCGGTGTGTTTGTTGGGATCCAAGGTAGTTTGAGTTTATGATTAGATCTGTCGATGAATATTATTTGATTTATCTTTAATCTCTTATATGCATGATTGTTGTAGCCTTGTATTTCTTCTTAGAAACTTTGGTTTGATTTGGTCAACTAGATTGATTTTTCTTGCAATGGGAAGAGGTGCTTTGTGATGGGTTCGATCTTGCGGTGTCCTCACCTAGTGGCAGAAGGGGTAGCGAGGCACGCATGTATCGTTGCTATTAAGGATAAAAAGATGGGGTCTATTCCTACATGAATAGATCTTGTCTACATCATGTCATCGTTCTTATTGCATTACTCCGTTTCTCCATTAACTTCATACACTAGATGCATGATGGATAGTGGTCGATGTGTGGAGTAACAGTAGTAGATGCAGAATCGTTTCTGTCTACTAATATTAGATGTGATGCCTATATACACGATCATTGCCTTGGATATCATCATAATTATTTGTTCTTCTATCAATTGTCCAACAGTAATTTTTTTACCCACCGTATGCTATATTCTCAAGAGAAGCCACTAGTGAAATCTACGACCCATGGGTCTACCTTTTATCATATTGTTTTCAGATCTATTATTCCAAAAACCCAAAACTACCTTGTTGCACTTTTTATTTACTTATTTTATTTTATGTTCTTGCTAGATCTATTTATCCAATCTCATACAATTTAATCTATATTTTTACCGTAGAGGGATTGACAACCCCTCTTACGCGTCGGGTTGCATATTTGTTCTTTGTGTGTAGGTACCATTTACATAGTGTTGCTTGGTTCTCCTACTGGATTGATAACTGAGGGAAATACTTACTGTAGCTGTGCTGCATCATCCCTTCCTCTTTGGGGAAAAACGACACAGTGCTAAGCCACGTCAAAAGGATTTCTGGCGCCGTTGCCGGGGAGACATCATCAACATCTATCAGGTTCCTAATAAAAAATCTCATCTCCTTGCAATTTGCATTATTTTCCATTTGCCTCTCATTTTCATCTCCCCATTTCACAAAAAATTGCCGTTTTATTCGCCTTTTTTCTTTTAGTCTTTTGTTTCATGTTGTCTTGCTTGCCTACTTTGTCGCTATGGCTAGTTCCTCCTCTATTGCCTACTCTCCCTGGGGGCTCCGGTAACCCTCCGGCACTCCGGTTTTCTCCGAAAACGTCCGGAGCACTTCCGGTGTCCGAATATAGTCATCCAATATATCAATCTTTATGTCTCGACCATTTCGAGACTCCTCGTCATGTCCGTGATCACATCTGGGACTCTGAACAAACTTCGATACATCAAAACTTATAAACTCATAATAAAACTGTCATCGTAGCGTTAAGCGTGCGGACCCTACGGGTTCGAGAACTATGTAGACATGAGCTAGAACTATTCTCGGTCAATAACCAATAGCGGAACCTGGATGCCCATATTGGTTCCTACATATTCTCGAAGATCTTTATCGGTCAAACCGCATAACAACATCGTTGTTCCCTTTGTCATCGGTATGTTACTTGCCCGAGATTTGATCGTCGGTATCAATACCTAGTTCAATCTCGTTACGCAAGTCTCTTTACTCATTACGTAATGCATCATCCGTAACCAACTCATTGGTCACATTGCTTGCAAGGCTTATAGTGATGTGCATTACCGAGAGGCCCAGAGATACCTCTCCGACAATCGGAGTGACAAAACCTAATCTCGAAATCGCCAACTCAACATGTACCTTCGGAGACACATGTAGTACTCCTTTATAATCATCCAGATTCGTTGTGACGTTTGGTAGTACCAAAGTGTTCCTCCGTAAACAGGAGTTGCATAATTCTCATAGTTACGAGAACATGTATAAGTCATGAAGAAAGCAATAGCAATATACTAAGCGATCAAGTGCTAGGCTAACGGAATGGGTCATGTCAATCACATCATTCTCCTAATGATGTGATCCCGATAATCAAATGACAACACATGTCTATGGTTAGGAAACATAACCATCTTTGATTAATGAGCTAGTCAAGTAGAGGCATACTAGTGACTATATGTTTGTCTATGTATTCACACATGTATCATGTTTCCGGTTAATACAATTCTAGCATGAATAATAAGCATTTATCATGATATGAGGAAATAAATAATAACTTTATTATTGCCTCTAGGGCATATTTCCTTCAGTCTCCCACTTGCACTAGAGTCAATAATCTAGATTACATAGTAATGATTCTAACACCCATGGAGTCTTGGTGCTGATCATGTTTTGCTCGTGAGAGAGGCTTAGTCAACGGGTTTGCAACATTCAGATCCGTATGTATCTTGCAAATCTCTATGTCTCCCACTTGGACTTGGTCCCGAATGGAATTGAAGCATCTCTTGATGTGCTTGGTCCTCTTGTGAAATCTGGATTCCTTTGCCAAGGCAATTGCACCAGTATTGTCACAGAAGATCTTCATTGGTCCCGATGCACTAGGTATGACACCTAGATCGGAAATGAACTCCTTCATCCAGACTCCTTCATTTGTTGCTTCCGAAGCAACTATGTACTCCGCTTCACATGTAGATCCCGTCACGACGCTTTGTTTAGAACTGCACCAACTACAGCTCCACCGTTTAATAAAAACACGTATCCGGTTTGCGATTTAGAATCATCCGGATCAGTGTCAAAGCTTGCATCGACGTAACCATTTACGACTAGCTCTTTGTCACCTCCATATACGAGAAACATATCCTTAGTCCTTTTCAGGTATTTCAGGATGTTCTTTACCGTTGTCCAGTGATCCACTCCTAGATTACTTTGGTACCTTCCTACCAAGCTTATTGCTAAGCATCGTCGGTCCGGTACACAGCATTGCATACATGATAGAGCCTATGGCTGAAGCATAGGAACATCTTTCATTTTCTCTCTATCTTCTGCTGTGGTCGGGCATTGAGTTTGACTCAACTTCACACCTTGTAGCACGGGCAAGAACCCTTTCTTTGCACGATCCATTTGAACTTTTCAAAATTTTATCAAGGTATGTGCTTTGTGAAAGTCCTATTAAGCGTCTTGATCTATCTCTATAGATCTTGATGCCCAATATATAAGCAGCTTCACGAGGTCTTTCATTGAAAAACTTTTATTCAAGTATCCCTATATGCTATCCAGAAATTCTATATCATGTCCAATTAATAATATGTCATCTACATATAATATCGAAATGCTCTGAGCTCCCACTCACTTTCTTGTAAATCTGAGCTTCTCCAAAAGTGCATATAAGACCATATCTTTGATCACACTATCAAAGCGTTTATTCCAACTCGAGATGTTTGCACCTGTCCATAAATGGAGCGCTAGAGCTTGCACACTTTGTTAGCACCTTTTGGATCAACAAAACCTTCTGGCTGCATCATATACAACTCTTCTTCCAGAAATCCATTCAAGAATGCAGTTTTGACATCCATTTGCCAAATTTCATAATCATGAAATGCAGCAATAGCTAACATGATTCGGACAGACTTAAGCATCGCTACGGGTGAGAAAGTCTCATCGTAGTCAACCCCTTGAACTTGTCGAAAACCTTTCGCAACAAGTCGAGCTTTATAGCAAGATACATTACCATCAGCGTCAGTCTTCTTCTTAAAGATCCATTTATTCTCAATGGCTTGCCGATCATTGGGCAAGTCAACCAAAGTCCTTACTTTGTTTTCATACATGGATCCCATCTCAGATTTCATGGCCTCTAGCCATTTTGCGGAATCTGGGCTCATCATTGCTTCCTCATAGTTTGTAGGTTCATCATGGTCAAGCAATATGACTTCCACAATAGGATTACCGTACCACTCTGGTGCGTATCTTACTCTGGTAGACCTACGAGGTTCAGTAGAAACTTGATCTGAAGTTTCATGATCAATATAATTAGCTTCCTCACTAATTGGTGTAGTTGTCATAGGAACCGGTTCTTGTGATGAACTACTTTCCAATAAGGGAGCGGATCTGATTATCTCATCAAGTTCTACTTTCCTCCCACTCACTTCTTTCGAGAGAAACTCCTTCTCTAGAAAGGATCCGATTTTAGCAACGAAAATCTTGCCCTCAGATCTGTGATAGAAGGTGTACCCAATAGTCTCTTTTGGGTATCCTATGAAGACACATTTCTCCGATTTGAGTTCGAGCTTATCTGGTTGAAGTTTCTTCACATAAGCATCGCAGCCCCAAACTTTAAGAACCGACAACTTTGGTTTCTTGCCAAACCACAGTTCATAAGGCGTCGTCTCAACGGATTTTGATGGTGCCCTATTTAATGTGAATGCAGCCGTCTCTAAAGCATAACCCCAAAACGATAGCGGTAAATCAGTAAGAGACATCATAGATCGCACCATATCTAATAAAGTACGATTACGACGTTCGGACACACTATTTCGTTGTGGTGTTCCGGGTGGCGTGAGTTGCGAAACTATTCCGCATTGTTTCAAGTGTAGACCAAACTCGTAACTCAAATATTCTCCTCCACGATCAGATCATAGAAACTTTATTTTCTTGTTACGATGATTTTCCACTTCACTCTGAAATTCTTTGAACTTTTCAAATGTTTCAGACTTGTGTTTCATCAAGTAGATATACCCATATCTGCTCAAATCATCTGTGAAGGTGAGAAAATAACGATACCCGCCATGAGCCTCAATATTCATTGGACCACAAACATCGGTATGTATGATTTCCAACAAATCGGTTGCTCGCTCCATAGTTCCGGAGAATGGCGTTTTAGTCATCTTGCCCATGAGGCACGGTTACGCAAGTACCAAGTGATTCATAATAAGTGATTCCAAAAGCCCATCGAGATGGAGTTTCTTCATGCCCTTTACACTGATATGACCTAAACGGCAGTGCCACAAATAAGTTGCACTATCGTTATCAACTTTGCATCTTTTGTTTTCAACACTATGAATATGTGTATCACTACTATCGAGATTCAATAAAAATAGACCACTCTTCAAGGGTGCATGACCATAAAAGATATTACTCATATAAATAGAACAACCATTATTCTCTGATTTAAATGAATAACCATCTCGCTTCAAACAAGATCCAGATATAATGTTCATGCTCAACGTTGGCACCAAATAACAATTATTTAGGTCTAAAACTAATCCCGATGGTAGATGTAGAGGTAGCGTGCCGACTGCGATCACATCGACTTTGGAACCATTTCCCACGCGCATTGTCACCTCGTCCTTAGCCAATCTTAAGCAATCCGTAGTCCTGTTTGAATTGCAAATATTAGCAATGAACCAGTATCAAATACCAGTGCTACTGCGAGCATTAGTAAGGTACACATCAATAACATGTATATCACATATACCTTTGTTCACTTTGCCATCTTTGTTATCCGCCAAATACTTGGGGCAGTTCCGCTTCGATGTCGATCGCTTGCGGTAGAAGCACTCAGTTTCAGGCTTAGGTCCAGACTTGGGTTTCTTCTCTTGAGCAGCAACTTGTTTGCGGTTCTTTTTGAAGTTCCCCTTCTTCTTCCCTTTGCCCTTTTTCTTGAAACTTGTGGTCTTGTTAACCATCAACACTTGATGCTCCTTCTTGATTTCTACCTCCGCGGCTTTTAGCATCGTGAAGAGCTCGGGAATAGTTTTTTTCATCCCTTGCATATTATAGTTAATCATGAAGCTCTTGTAGCTTGGTGGCAGTGATTGAAGAATTCTGTCAATGACACTATCATCAGGAAGATTAACTCCCAGTTGAATCAAGTGATTATTATACCCAGACATTTTGAGTATATGTTCCTTGTGAACTATTCTCCTCCATCTTGCAGCTATAGAACTTATTGGAGACTTCATATCTCTCAATCCGGGCATTTGCTTGAAATATTAACTTCAACTCTGGAACATCTCATATGCTCCATGACGTTCAAAACGTTGTAAGCCGTAAAGCATGGCACACTTGAACTATCGAGTAGTCATCGGCTTTGCTCGCGAGACGTTCTTAACGTCGTCGGTTACATCGGCGGCAGGCTGGCACCCAGCGGTGCTTCGGGGCGTAACTTTTACGTGCAGCAATGAGGATAATCCTCGAGTTCACGGACCCGATGCGTGTAATTGCTACCATCATCTTTCAACTTTGCTTTCTCAAGGAACGCATTAAAATTCAACGGAACAACAGCACGAGCCATCTATCTACAAACAAACATAGACAAGCAAAATACTATCAGGTACTAAGTTCATGATAAATTTAAGTTCAATTAATCATATTACTTAAGAACTCCCACTTAGACAGACATCTCTCTAGTCATCTAAGTGATCACGTGATCCAAATCAACTAAACCATGTCCGATCATCCCGTGAGATGGAGCAGTTTCAATGGTGAACATCACTATGTTGATCATATCTACTATATGATTCACGTTCGACCTTTCGGTCTCCGTGTTCCGAGGCCATATCTGTATATGCTAGGCTCGTCAAGTATGACCTGAGTATTCCGTGTGTGCAACTGTTTTACACCCGTTGTATTTGAACGTAGAGCCTATCACACTCGATCATCATGTGGTGTCTCAGCACGAAGAACTTTCGCAACGGTGCATACTCAGGGAGAACACTTCTTGATTATTAGTGAGAGATCATCTTAAAATGCTACCGTCAATCAAAGCAAGATAAGATGCATAAAGGATAAACATCACATGCAATCAATATAAGTGATATGATATGGCCATCATCATCTTGTGCTTGTGATCTCCATCTTGAAGCACCGTCTTGATCACCATCGTCACCGGTAGCGACACCTTGATCTCCATCGTAGCATCGTTGTTGTTTACGCCATCTATTGCTTCTCGACTATCGCTACCGCTTAGTGATAAAGTAAAGCAATTACAAAGCGTTGCATTTCATACAATAAGCGACAACCATATGTCTCCTGCCGATTGCCGATAACCGGTTACAAAACATGATCATCTCATACAATAAAATATAGCATCACGTCTTGACCATATCACATCACAACATGCCCTGCAAAAACAAGTTAGACGTCCTCTACTTTGTTGTTGCAAGTTTTACATGGCTGCTACAGGCTTAGCAAGAACCGTTCTTACCTATGCATCAAAACCACAATGATAGTTCGTCAAGTTAGTGCTGTTTTAACCTTCGCAAGGACCGGGCGTAGCCACACTCGATTCAGCTAAAGTGAGAGAGACAGACACCCGCCAGCCACCTTTAAGCACGAGTGCTCGTAACGATGAAACCAGTCTCGCGTAAGCGTCTGGCGTAATGTCGGTCGGGCGCTTCATCTCACAATACCGCCGAACCAAAGTATGACATCTTTGGTAAGCAGTATGACTTGTATCGCCCACAACTCACTTGTGTTCTACTCGTGCATATAACATCAACGCATAAAACCTAGGCTCTGATACCACTGTTGGGGAACGTAGTAATTTCAAAAAATTCCTACGCGCACGCAAGATCATGGTGATGGCATAGCAACAAGAGGGGAGAGTGTTGTCCACGTACCCTCGTAGACCGTAAGCAGAAGCGTTAGCACAACGCGGTTGATGTAGTCGTATGTCTTCACGATCCGACCGATCCAAGCACCGAACGTACGGCACCTCCGAGTTCAGCACACGTTAAGCTCGATGACGATCTCCGGGCTCCGATCCAGCAAAGCTCCGGAGATGAGTTCCGTCAGCACGACGGTGTGGTGACGATGATGATGTTCTACTGGCGCAGGGCTTCGCCTAAACTCCACGACGATATGACCGAGGTGGAATATGGTGGAGGGGGGCACCGCACACGGCTAAGGAACGATCCGTAGATCAACTTGTGTGTCCATGGGGTGCCCTCTGCCCCCGTATATAAAGGAGCAAGGGGGGAGGCCGGCCGAACGTTGGAGGGCGCGCCAAGGAGGAGGAATCCTCCTCCTAGTAGGAGTAGGACTCCTCCTTTCCTACTCCTACTAGGAGGAGGAAGGAAGGGGGAGAGGGGGAAGGAAAGGGGGGGCGCCGCCCCCCTTCCTAGTCCAATTTGGACCAGAGAGGGGAGGGGGCGCGCGGCCCATGCTGGTCGCCCCTCTCTCCTTTCCCCTAAGGCCCATAAGGCCCATTACTCTCCCGGGGGGTTTCGGTAACCCTCCGGCACTCCGGTTTTCTCCGAAAACGTCTGGAACACTTCCGGTGTCCGAATATAGTCGTCCAATATATCAATCTTTATGTCTCGACCATTTCGAGACTCCTCGTCATGTCCGTGATCACATCCGGGACTCCGAACAAACTTCGGTACATCAAAACTTATAAACTCATAATAAAACTGTCATCGTAGCGTTAAGCGTGCGGACCCTACGGGTTCGAGAACTATGTAGACATGAGCTAGAACTATTCTCGGTCAATAACCAATAGCGAACCTGGATGCCCATATTGGTTCCTACATATTCTCTGAAGATCTTTATCGGTCAAACCGCATAACAACATCGTTGTTCCCTTTGTCATCGGTATGTTACTTGCCCGAGATTTGATCGTCGGTATCAATACCTAGTTCAATCTCGTTACCGGCAAGTCTCTTTACTCGTTCGTAATGTATCATCCGTAACCAACTCATTGGTCACATTGCTTGCAAGGCTTATAGTGATGTGCATTACCGAGAGGGCCTGAGATACCTCTCCGACAATCGGAGTGACAAAACCTAATCTCGAAATCGCCAACTCAACATGTACCTTCGGAGACACCTGTAGTACTTCTTTATAATCATCCAGATTCGTTGTGACGTTTGGTAGTACCAAAGTGTTCCTCCGTAAACAGGAGTTGCATAATTCTCATAGTTACAGGAACATGTATAAGTCATGAAGAAAGCAATAGCAATATACTAAATGATCAAGTGCTAGGCTAACGGAATGGGTCATGTCAATCACATCATTCTCCTAATGATGTGATCCCATTAATCAAATGACAACACATGTCTATGGTTAGGAAACATAACCATGTTTGATTAATGAGCTAGTCAAGTAGAAGCATACTAGTGACTATATGTTTGTCTATGTATTCACACATGTATCATGTTTCCGGTTAATACAATTCTAGCATGAATAATAAACATTTATCATGATATGAGGAAATAAATAATAACTTTATTATTGCCTCTAGGGCATATTTCCTTCACTCCCACACTGCCTCATCGCCCAATAAATTTCCAAATATTCCAGAAACCCTAGGGGAGTCGACGAAAAACAACTCCAGCCGCCGCAAGTTCCAGAACCACAAGATCCAATCTAACACCATCATGGAGGGGTTCATCGTCCTCATTGGCGCGTCTCCGATGATGCGTGAGTACTCCACCATAGACCTAAGGGTCTGTAGGTAGTAGCTATGGCTTCTCCTCTCTCTTTGATTCTCAATACAATGGTGTTTTGGAGATCTATTTGATGTAACTCTTTTTGCGGTGTGTTTGTTGGGATCCGATGAACTTTGAGTTTACGATCAGATCTATATCCATGAGTATTATTTGAGTTTCTTCGATCTCTTATATGCATGATTATTTATAGCCTTTATTTCTTCTTCGAATCTTTTGTTTAGTTAGAACAACTAGATCGATTTTTCTTGCCATGGGAAGAGGTGCTGTCGACGTCCTGGATATGGGGGTATCCAGCCCTGCCTGCCTGCGGCCCACCACGTGGCTCCATTGATGGCCTGGTATGGCCCAGCTTCAACATCAACAACTCAAGACCCTAGCGGGGGGCCAAGCCTCGCGAGGTGGACGACGCCAAGACCCCCGAGGGGATCGGCCTCCCCAGGCTGGCTCCCGAGGGGCGGAGAGTTCTATGCAAGGTTTACCTCACGAGGCTCAGCTAACGTGAGCCATGACAACCAAGGCCAGGCGGGCGCCAGGCGGGCGCAGAGCACAGGTTTCCTCTTTGGTGCAAAGGAGGCAAACCACAGGCGCGGAGTCCCGAGGAATCAGCCAAAGGTTTTCATTCTGGTGTAACGAGACCAAGACCGCCAAGACGACAGGATGGAGGTCATCGACGTGCCCACCGCAGTGTCACGACCAGAGTCTTTTCGTAGGCAAAGACTACTTATAAGTTGTACTACTTGTCCCCTTTCAAATCCGACCGTTGTGGGATCCCTTCCCGCCAACATTTGGGAAGAGGACCAAGGCTATTATAAATAGGACTAGCCACCACCATAGAGGCAAGACAAGCCGAACTAGCTCACACCCCACCAGATCCCTTGAGCTCAAGAACACCTCACCTCCTGAGGCCAGTTCATCCACTGTACTAGTTCATCCTCAGCCCTCCGAGGCAATCCACCAAAATGCTGCAGTAGGGTATTACACCGCAAGGTGGCCCGAACCAGGATAAACTATTGTGTCTCTTTGAGCTTGTCGCGCTAGGCTTAGGAGGATCGCGAGTAGGCAGGCTGGGTAGGTTGAGATCTCTGCACGCACCTCAGAGTTCAAACCTCTCAAGGGTTTGCGGAACCCATAATCTGACATTTGGCATGCCAGGTAGGGGCGCATCGGATCTTCTCTTCCGTCGACCGGTCCTCCGCCGCTCCACCAACGCCATGGCCGACGCCCCAAGGGCGCACGTCAAGCACTGGTTCGTCCAGGCCTCCTCGGCAGTGCCCGCTGACGAGGAGGACCTTCACTCTGCTCTACTCGCAGCCCGCACCCCGCCAGGGGCGACCGACCGTGGGGGGCGCGCGGCGCAACCTTCTCCACTAGCGCCCGCGCCGCAACCGCGCCGCCGGGTGATCTGCAAACAACGCTGCAGCAACCGCTCCACACACACGCAAGGACCATGCAAACATGCGGGCAGCGGTCATCGTGGCCTGCGAGATCTTATGGTGCAGAGTTCTTTGGAAAGTGGCCGTGGCGCCTCTCTTTGGAGCGGGTGGCGAGTTCTTTGGATGCGGCGTGCGGCGGTTCCACTGCACCACCCCACGTTGCGGCGATGGTGGGGCGCGCCATCCTCGACACAACCGCGGCCCCTCCCAGGGCCCCAGGAGAGCTCCTAGGCGCCGACCAGCCCCGCGGAGCAGCCCGCACCCCTCCGAACGTGCTACCTCGGCGTGGGGCTGCTCCGCCCGACATCACCAAGGGCCGCGTCGGAGTACCGGCCCTAGGTCGACAGGACCAGAGGGCGACTGAAGAAGGCGGGAACGTGAGGTGGCCGGGCAGTGTTTCTCGTGCAGCCAGCCCAGAAGCCTACGTCCCCTCACGATGGATCCAAGGCACGCATTGGGAGAAGGCCCCAGCCGATCCCCCACGCCAGGCTAGGCGCTGGACATACATGAGGCCGAGCTCTCCTTTGAGCCGCCACCAAGCCCCGCCAACGTCTCCAACGGCGACAACCTCTGGGTACAGCTAACGCCGCAGGGGCACGCTTACGCTGACCATGGATCGCAGGTGAACCAGGGCACAACTGCCACCAGGACCCTCAAGATGGCAGATCTCCCGCATGAGCGCGAAGGACATTGGGAGCAACGTAGGGGAAGCCCAGCGGCAGGGCCCTCCTTGCGCTGCACGCAGGGCCCTGCCTGGACGTAGGTTCCCCGCCAGGGAAGGTGCTGGCGAGCCCTTTTCCCCGGTGGGGGGCCTGCGGTCGTTGAGGACGCCGCCAGCGTCCCCCTGGCCCCTTGGTCTTGTCCTGGTTTCCAGTCTCCCCAACGGTGGTCAGGGGTGGCGTATGGCGGGGTTCTCGTCGAGCGACATGAAGCAAGGCTACGACCTATGAAGGTCTCCGCTCGTGACACTCTCACGTAATAATGAGTGGGGCTGTACATGCCCCGGAGTCTCCTGAGTGCCGCCCGGGGCCTCACGGGGGCTCCCACCCATGTCCTAGTGGAAGCACCATGCTCCGCGCTGGCCGTCGACACTGTCCCCAATGACTATGCTCCGCGCTGGCCGTCGACACTTAGCTCCGCGCTGGTGAGAAGACTTGAAGATTAGCTAGACGCCGGACACGGCCATTTGCTTTTGCCTCCTTTCTGTACTTGCTCGTCGACTTCTTGAAGCAGTTTGATTTTTGTGCGTTTATAAAAATGGGGGGAGTTTTCTTGTCTTGTGTCGCTCTCTTGCCTTCAGTTCTTGCGTTCTTTTTGGAGTTCGTGACTGTTGCCCTGCCCCCAAGCGCCTCGCGAGTGGGGGCTGGGTACGGTATGCGCGCTGGTGTTGATCGCTCCCCCTAGGGGGCTCGAGGGTGCGGCCACCCCGCGCTCCCACCTCGCCAGGGTCTGGTAGTTGGTTCCTCATGAGGCACTCTATGACAGGCCAGCAGGCCCCTCGGGAGGCATGGAACCCCGCGAGCCCACAGCAGGCTCGCCTCAGGAGAAGGAGCGCCGCCATGACACCAGGCCTCACTCCAGATCCACGAAACCAAAGATAAGTTATAAACAACTACCTCGCTTAACGGCCCGCGGCCCTACGAGCTCGTGCTCCGGGTGCTACTTCAAAAGCATTTCAAGGTTTCGTACATCATAAGGGGCCTCCCTTCTCAAAATGCTCTCATGAGGATGCGTTCAAGTTTTTGTCATACAGGTCAAAGAAAAAAAGACATGGGCCTAGTTGGGTGCGCCTTCCTTGTCACGTCCGTCCGCGCTGCTTGCGTCATGGCGGCCGTCCTCCTCATCATTGCTACCCGTGTCGTCTTCTCTAGCCGCGATCACGACCGTGTCATCCTCCGGAGCAAATTCCTCTACTAAGGCATCCACGTGGTCGTCCACCCACCCGGTCAGGTTGTCCTGAACAATCAAGAGCACGGGGGCTAGCATAGTGTCGAAGTCAAAGTGAGGGTCTCGATTGAGGAGGTGGCTGAAGACACACGAGAACGCGTGCCCAGAAGACCCTGGCTCTTCTCTGCTACAAGCTCACGAGACCTTCCAACCTGAGCCTCCAGGCGGGTCATGATGTCTGTGAAGAAGATGAGGTGGCTGACGTAGTCGTTCTCGTGCGGATGAGGAGCGCTCTCGTCATAGATGGTGCCCAAGGCGGAATTGGCTCTGAGCCTGAGGCCCTGAAGCATTGAGGCATGCTCGCGCTGTAGCGTCTAGCGGCGATTTGATTCGCCCGCGGTCCTCTATGCCAAGGATGCGGTGTCCTTAATCTGCTGCTGAAGGGAAGACAGCTCGGCTCGGGCGGAGGCCAAGGCAGATTCGAAAGAAATCAGCGCTTCTCGAGCAGCTCCCTCACGCTGCTGCACAGACTGCATCTTAGCCTTCAGGGCAGAGGTCCTACCTTCAAACTCGTCCTTGAGCAGCTCAGATCCAGGTGGTGCCCCTCAGCCAAGTCAGCACGCGCCTTCGCCACCCTCTCCTCCACCTCCAGCTGAACCTGGGCTTCCCGGGCGGCAACGGCGTCCTCGGCCGCGGCAGCCTGGCGCTCCCTCACCTCCAGCCTCTCCAACGCCATGCTGTGCTCCACGGCCTCCAACGACAAGTCTTCATGGTGCCTCAGGGGCTCCGCCTCGACAATGGCCGCCTCGCCTGGTGAGGAGGCCAGAAGGGTGCAACGCTCCTCGACTTCGCGCTCAAGGGCCGCATTTGAAGACAGAAGCTCTCGCTCCCGCTCCTCGGCCACCTCACAATGGCGGTTGGCTGCCTGGGCCTCTTCCAAGGCACGAGCGCAAGCCTCGCGAGAGGTCGCGAGCGAGGCTGCCGCACGCACATTGGCTTCGTCGCGCTGAAGTCTCCCGAGGTTAATGGCAACCTTCAGCTGCTGCCACTCATGCTCCAGGCGGCGGTTTTCCGCCTCAAGCTTGTTGTCAACATTGGCGAGCTCCCCGCCAAGATGGATCATCGCACGCATCGCCTCACCAAAGAGCCTGAAGTGCATGGCATTGCGCCCACGACTGAGCGCAAGCACGTCGCCAAGACCTTCGTCGGCCCCGGAGGCTGCCCGGGAGGCGCTGGGCGCCCCGTCAGCCGCCGACCGGGGGCTGGCCGGTGTAGCCCCACAACCTGAAGACGAAGGCCGCCCAAGGGGCACCCCCTTCTAGCAATGAAAAGAGGAAGGATCACCAGTGCATCCCCCATCTCATGGGCTGAGTCGCGGGGAGAGGGAGCAGAGAGCCCGGTTCCAGGGCACCCGCGGCAGCTGGAGTCAGCCCCACGCCCTGCACAGGACCAGGGCGCCGGGGGCTATGTGCGGGTATCAAGCTGGAATCCTTGGGGGCGCCCGCCTCCCGGGGTTTCGCCTTCGTGGGAGCCCTGGAAGACCCTAGTTATGAGAAAATGCGGGGCGCAAGGGATCAAGAGCAAAGGTACTTACTCATCGGCAGCCACGTATCTCCTCGGCTTCAGCGGCCGACGGGTGCCATCGCTGCGACACAGGGACCTCTTCCTCTTCAGGAGCGACTCAAGGCACAGGCGGGGCCGACCGGACCCCGACAGGCGATGGGAGGAGGAGCGTTCGACGGGGCAGCCGGGGCAGCGGCGCCCGGCGGGATCTTCTGGTTTATGGCTCCAGAGCCATTGGTGGACTCCTCGCCGTCGGTAGCCACCTCAAAGCCATCGCCCCGGATGTCAGGGGCCTCCGCCTCCAGAGCTTGGGATCACGCTAGATCCATGGCGCCCCCCTTTAGGACCTCAGGAGCCCCGACCTCCTGGGCCCTCGTTGGCACTAAGCCTCTGGAGGAGCCCTCAATAGTTGCAGGCCGCGAGCGCTCCCCTGCTTCCGCACTTGGGGCGCACACGGCAGGATCGATTAGAAGGGGAGCCACGAAGACGAGGTTCTCGCGTGGCCCCTCAAGGCCCTCCGGAAGCAACCCCCACTCGTTGAACAGAGGCATCTGCCCAGCGAAGGCCGCCTTGTTCGAGCACTGATAGAGAAGGCAGGCACCCCCCGGAAGGTCAGTAGGCTCGGGTTCTCCCGTCGGGAGTCTAAGCACCATGCTAAAGGTCCCAGCAGCCAGTGATGGCCTCTACAGCCTCATCGGATCCTTGACGCCCGCAAGGTCCCACATTGGGCGAGAATGGCATTGGAGGGGAGTGATGTGCTGCCTGACAAATTCCTTCACCACCATCGGCATCATCACTTCCAGTTCCTGTAACCTCGCCAACCTCTTCCAGACAAAAGCAAGGCACCAGTCGAAGAGCTTCTCGTGGCACCAACTGGAGCTAGGCGAGGCCGGTGCCCCAAGAGTCAAGAGCAGGGGGCTGAATGCGCAGGCATCCATAAGCAGCCACTGCTTCCGGAATCCCTTCGCAGCAGGCGAGAGCTCAAAGTCGATTCCCGAACCAGCGGTTGCGGCCACAGCTTCAAAGGTCACGCACCCAGAGCATTGGCGGGCGTCGACCAACCGAAGCAAGAAGAAATGGAGAAATAGGGCCACAGAAGGAGTAATGCCGACCATGGCCTCGCAGAGGAAGGAGAAGACGACAAGAAGGATAACAGAGCGGGGGTCCAGATGCAGCAGGTGGATCTGGTAATGCGATATCACAGCATTGAAGAAAGGGGAGAAGGGAGGAATCAACACCGCGAAGAGAGCATGGAGATAGATAGGGATCTCGGTGGCGCTCATCTCATTCACTCGCCAAGATGTAGGGCGGACGGCCGTCGCCCTTCACTCATTGGAATCGGCTACAAGCGCGTGGCGGACCTTGTCCAGCCCCTCCTGGCTGATCACCGTTGACTGCTCGAGGGCTGGCTCCAAGGCCGATGGAGGACTGGCCGGGACATGCGGCTTCCCCTTCTTCTTCCTCAGCTGGGGGGCCATGACGAGCGCCAAAAGAAGGGCGAGGTGCCGGCGCAAGATCTATGGACTAGGCGGCAAGATTGGGAAGGAAGAAACAAGGGCCGAGCGCGACAATCTACGAAGGGCGAGCTGCACTGACAACGGGCGACTACAGGGCCTGCCAAATAGCAAGGCAGCATGGGGAAGTGGAGACGTCCACGTACCATCAACCGCCACGTGTAATCAAGGCCGCAAGCGGTTAGGGCCCGCGGCGCTCCGCACTTGCCCTTTGGCTTCACCTGGAAGCCAAGTCCGAGCGCGCCTTGGGCCCGGGGGCTACTGTCGGCGTCTTGGATATGGGAGTATCCAGCCCTGCCTACCTGCGGCCCACCATGTGGCTCCATCGATGGCCTGGTACGGCCCAGCTTCAACATCAACAAGTCAAGACCCTCGCGAGGGGCCAAGCCTTGCGAGGTGGACGACGCCAAGACCCCTGAGGGGATCAGCCTCCCCAGGCTGGCTCCCGAGGGTCGGAGAGTTCTACGCAAGGTTTACCGCACGAGGCTCAGCTAACGTGAGACATGACGACCAAGGCCAGGCGGGCGCAGAGCATAGGTTTCCTCTTCGGTGTAAAGGAGGCAAACCACAGGCACGGAGTCCTGAGGAATCAGCCAAAGGTTTCCATTCTGGTGCAACGAGACCAAGACCGCCAGGACGGAGGTCATCGACAAGCCCACCACAGTGTCACGACCAAAGGCTTTTCGCAGGCGAAGAGTACTTTTGTCAGGATAAGTTGTACTACTTGTCCCCTTTCAAATCCCGCCGTTGTGGGATCCCTTCCCGCCAACATTTGGGAAGAGGACCAAGGCCACTATAAATAGGACTAGCCACCACCATAGAGGCAAGACAAGCCGAACTAGCTCACACCCCACCATCTCCCTCGAGCTTAAGAACACCTCACCTCCTGAGGCCAGTTCATTCACTATACTAGTTCATCCTCAGCCCTCCGAGGCAATCCACCAAAACGCTGGAGTAGGGTATTACACCGCAAGGTGGCCCAAACCAGGATAAACTGTTGTTTCTCGTTGTCTCTTTGAGCTTGTCGCGCTAGGCTTAGGAGGATCGCGAGTAGGCAGGATGGGTAGGTTGAGATCTCCGCACGCACCCTAGATTTTGAACCTCTCAAGGGTTTGCGGAACCCGTAATCCGGCAGGTGCTTTGTGATGGGTTTGATCTTGCAGTGTCCTCTCCAAGTGACAGAAGGGGCAGCGAGGCACACATGTATCGTTGCTATTAAGGATAACAAGATGGGGTCTATTCCTACATGAATAGATCTTGTCTACATCATATCATCGTTTTTATTGCATTACTCCGTTTCTCCACGAACTTAATACACTAGATGCATACTTGATAGCAGTCGATGTGTGGAGCAATGGTAATAGATGCAGGCAGGAGTCGGTCTGCTAATCTTGGACGTGATGCCTATATATTGACCATTGCCTTGGATATCGTCATAATTATTTGATCCGCTATCAATTGCCCAATAGTAATTTGTTTACCCAATGTATGCTATTTTTCTCAAGAGAATCCACTAGTAAAATCTACGGCCTCCGGGTCTACCTTTTATTATATTGCTTTAAGATTTATTTTCCATCGTATTAGTTTTCAGATCTATTATTCTAAAAACCAAAAAAATACATTGCTGCACTTTTTCTTTATTTATTTTATTTCGCGTTTTACCGAGATCTATTTATCCAAACTCATACAAAATTATCGATCTTTTTAGCGAGGAGGGATTAACAACCCCTCTTACGCGTTGGGTTGCGAGGATTTGTTCTGTGTGTGCAGGTACCATTTACATAGTCTTGCTTGGTCGTCCTACTGGATTGATACCTTGGTTTCATAACCGAGGGAAATACCTACCATAGCTATACTTGATCATCCATTCCTCTTTGGGGAAATAACGATGCAATTTCTAGCCGCATCAAAAGGAATTTCTGGTGCCGTTACCGAGGAGACATCATCAACAACTATCAGGTTCCTAATCACAAATATCATGTCCTTGCAATTTACATTATTTGCCATTTTTCTCTCATTTTCATCTCCCCCACTTCACAAAAATTTGCCTTTTAATTCGCCTTTTTTTCTTTCGCCTTTTCTCGTCAGATCTATCTTTTGTTTGCAATCTTGTTTGCATAGTCACGATGTCTCAAGAAAATATCAAATAGTGTGATTTTTTCCAATACCAATAATAATGATTTTATATGCACTTCGATTGCTTCTCCCGCCACTAGTGCGAAATCTTGTGATATTAATGCCGCTTTGTTGAATTTTGTTATGAAAGATCAATTTTTCGATACTCCTAATGAGGATGTCGCATCCCATCTAAAAACATTCGTAGAATTGTTTGATATGCAAAATAAAAAAAGATGTGGACAATGATATTGGGAAGTTGAAATTATTTCCTTTCTCTTTGAGGGATCGTGCAAAAATTTGGTTTTCTTCTTTGCCTTGTAATAGTATCGATTCTTGGGATAAGTGCAAAGACGCTTTTATTACTAAGTATTTTCCGCCCACGAAAATTATTTCCCTTAGAAATCAAATCATGAATTTTAAGCAACTTGATCATGAACTTGTTGCACAATTTTGGGAAAGAATGAAATTGATGCTAAGAAATTGTCCTACTCATGGTTTAAATCTTTGGATGATCATACAATTTTTTTATGCGGGATTGAATTTTGTTTCTAGAAATCTTTTAGATTCCGCCGCGGGTGGTACTGTTATGGAAATTACTTTGGGTGAAGCTACTAAATTGCTAGATAATATCATGTAAAATTATTCACAATGGCATACCGAAAGAGCACCTACTAGTAAAAAAGTTAACTCGGTTGAAGAAATTAGTACTTTGAGTGAAAAGATTGATGCTTTTATGAAATTAGTTGCTATTAAAAGTTCTCCTATTGATATTAATTATGTGCCTTTGTCTACTTTGATTGAGCAAACTAGTGATCCCATAGATGTGAATTTTGTCTCACGAAACAATTTCAATAATAATGCTTATAGAGGTAATTTTAATCTTAGGCCTTTTCCTGGAAATTCCTCTAATAATTATGGCAATTCCTATGGTAATTCTTCTTACAATAATAATAGGAACCCCTCTGATCTTGAGAGTAATATGAAATAATTTATCAATGCCCAAAAACTTTGCAATACTACGATAGAAAAAGATTGAGTAAATTTGATGATATGTCTAGAAGCATTGATAGAATTTCTAATGATGGAGAAAATCTCAAGATTAAAATTTGTCCACCCAAGGTTAATATGAATGAATCAATTAAATCTTTATATGTTGCTATGGATGAAATTAAGAAAATAACAACTATGCTTAGAGCTAAAAGAGAATTTTTGGAAAAAGCGTTTTCTACCGATTACATTCATAAAAATAATGAAGATCTTAAAGTGATTGGTTTTTCTTCTATTGATTCCTTGTTTAGTAAATTAAAATTGATGATAAAGGTACTGAAGAAGAGTCAACTTTATCTAGAGGGTGTCCCAATAATTCGGAGGGTGAAAATCTTGATGAAACAATTGATGAACGTGGGTTTGGAGAGGTCAAAACTTTAACTAGTGTTGTGCCCACTCTTTTGGATTACAAAGACTTTAATTATGTAAATTGCTCTTTTATTGAATGTATTTCTTTGTTTCAATCCATGATAAATTCAACCCATGCCTTTGAACAAAATAAAGCTTTTACTAAACATATTGTTGATGCTAGGATGAAAGCTTTAGAAGAAAAGTTGGAATTGGAGATTTCAATTCCTAGAAAATTACATGATGAATGAGAACCTACTATTAAAGTGAAGATTGAAAATTATGAGTGCTTTGCTTTATGTGATTTGGGCGCTAGTGTTTCCACAATTCCGAAATCTCCATGTGATGTGCTTGGTCTTACCGATATTGAAGAATGTCGTCTTGATTTGCACTTGCCGGATTCCACTATTAAAAAGCCCTTGGGAAGAATTAATGATGTTCTTATTCTTGCAAATAGGAACTATGTGCCCATAGATTTTTATTGTTTTTGATATTGATTGCAATCCATCTTGTCCTATTATACTTGGTAGACCGTTTTTTACGCACTATAGGTGCCACGATTGATATGAAAGAAGGCAATATTAAATTTCAATTTCCACTCAGAAAGGGTATGAAACACTTCCCTAGAACAAGAATTAAGCCACCATATGAATCAATCATGAAGGCATCCTATGGGGCTAAAACTAAAGATGATAATACTTGAATCTATGCATTATGCCTAGCTAGGGGCATAAACGATAGCGCTTGTTGGGAGGCAACCAAATGAATTCAACTTATTTTTGCCTTTTTATTTATGTTCTTGAGTGTTCACTCAATTATGATACTGTTATGATTGTGTTTGTATGTTTTAGTTAAGCTTTGCGCCAAGTAAAGCCTTCGGGATTATGTTTGGTGATAATTGATTTGATCTTGCATTGTTGGAAAACAGAAACTTCTGCGTCTAGTAAAATAGTTTTCATAAATCATACGAGTGAAAAAAGTTTATGAATTTTTTTACACAAGATTGATATACAAATTATATACATCTTCCTGATTTTTACGAATTTTTGAAGTTACAAAAGTGTGGTAAGAGTCCAGATTACTACAGACTGTTTTGTTTTTGACAGATTCTGTTTTCGTTGCATTATGTGCTTATTTTGATGAATCTATGGATTGTATTGAAGGGTATAAGCCATAGTAAATTTGGAATTCAGTATGTATAATGCAATAATTAAATTTGACTGGTTTGCAACAATATTAGTGTGGTGATTTGCTTTATTATACTAACGGATCTCACGAAGGTTTTATTAAGTTTTGTGTGATTGAATTTTTCAAGTTTTGGGTGAGATCACGATGGATGAAGGAATAAGGAGTGTCAAGAGCCTAACCTCCGGGATGCCCCATGGTACCCCAAGTTAATATTCAATGAGAACCAAGCAACTAAGCCTAGGGATGCCCCGGAAGGCATCCCCTCTTTCTTCTATGACCATTGTTATTTTACTTGGAGCTATATTTTTATTCGTCACATATCATGAGTTTTGCTTGGAGCGTCTTGTATTATATGTTTCTTTGCTCCTTTTGCTTTATACATTGTCACATGTATCCTTGCTGGACACACCTATTTGAGAGATCCAAAATTATGCTATGATTTGTTAGAATTGCTCTGTATGCTTCACTAAATTTTTTTGAGCTATGGAATTGCTCTAGTGCTTCACTTATATCTTTTTGAGCAAGCTGTGCTTTAATATTTTTTGAAGAAAATACTCTCATGCCTCACTTAGATTTATTTGAGAGTTAGTAAATTTTTGAAGAAATTCTCTCATGCTTCACTTATATTATTTTGAGAGAAGAAAATTTTTATGCTCATGTTCTTCACTTAAATTCATTTGAGCTTATCAAAAGCAACATATGAAATTAGTCCCAAAGCGATAGATATTCAAGAGGGATATACCAAAAGCTTTCATGAATATCATTGGACAAAATAAACTCGGTTGTTTGTAATAGTTTTGAGATATGATGATAGTAATATATGAGTCATTTTGGTGAGTAATTATGCTTTAGTAAGAATATTGGTGTTAAGGTTTGTGATTCCCTATGAAAGCACAAAAGTCAATAGTTATGCTATGAAATTATATCCTACTTATGGTGCATTATTCGGTGTTAGTTATGCTTAATGCTCGTTTATGAGAATTTTCATTTCTTGGTTGGTTGCTTCTCAAACTTTTTGCTAGCCTCCACTTGTACTAAGTAGAAATACTACTTGTGCATCCAAAATCCTTAAACCCAATTTTGCCATATGAGTCCACCATACCTACCTATATGCTGTATTTCCATGTCGTTCTAAGTAAACTTGTATCTGCCAACTCTAAATTTGCAAAATGAATTTCCTTTTTGTGTGCCCGTACTGCTCATGAAGCAGCAGGGGGTGGCCAATATTTTCCATGCTAGATGTGTTATTCTCAAGATGAGTGTTTATTCACTTGTCATTGCATGAGAGTATGGCGGTAATAGGGATGCCCAGTCCCGAAATGAAAAAGAAATTTACTTTATGCTGTCAAATAATAAATTCCTTGGAAAGTATGGACGGCACCCGTGGATATGGCCAGTCGTGGAGTGTGAAAGTATGGTCGAAAAAGGAATAAACTTTATTTTATGTTTGGGAACCGCCTATGATATATCTAGCATGGAAAGTGTTGGGAACTACTCGGTTGTTTTCGTTGATGGGAAAAGCATGTCTCTCAATTTTTTATCTCTCAATTTAAGCTGTGAGCTCTCGCACCTCTACAAATCTCTGCTTCCCTCGACCTATCTATTTACTTTATGCAATTATTTTGAGTCTCCATCTTCTCTTGAAAAGCACCAGCTAGGGACCACTATGATCATACTTGAGCATTGATGTAGCTAATATTCGAGTGTTTTTCATGAATGGATCAATGATTGAGCATGATGGGCTAGGCATAACTTTCTTTAGTGTTGATATTTTGAAAGACATGGTTGCTTGTTGATATGCTTGAGTATTGAAGTTATCATGTCAAATATAGACTATTACTTTTAGCCATCTAAAAGTCCAAATGCCCATGCTACAAAAGAAAAGAATATGTGATGAACATGTTAGGAAGCATTACACATCAAAAATTCTATTTTAATCATTTACCTACTCGAGGACGAGTAGGAATTAAGCTTGGGGATGCTGATACGTCTCCAACGTATCTATATTTTTTGCTTGTTCCATGTTGTTTATATTATCAATCTTGGATATTTTACAATCATTTAATAGCAACTTTATATCCTTTTATGGGACTAACCTATTGACATAGTGCCCAGTGCCAGTTGTTGTTTTTTGCTTGTTTTTTACTTTGAAGAATATCAGTACCAAACGGAGTCCATATACAGCAAAACTTTTTGGAGATTTTTTTTAGAACACAAGACACCTTGGGGGCCTACAAAGCACCTAGAAGGAGTCCCGTGGGACCACAAGACACCAGGGCACTCCCAGGAGCCCAAGCGCACCCTGGTGGGTTGTGGGGCCCATGGGGGTCTCCCGCACTACCTCTTCGCCCTATAAATTCCCAAATATTACAGAAACCCTAGGGGAGTCAACGAAAAACAATTCCAGCCGCCACAAGTTCCAGAACTACGAGATACAATCTAACACCATCACGGAGGGGTTCATCATCCTCATTTGTGCCTCTCCGATGATGTGTGAGTAGTCCACCATAGACCTAAGGGCCCATAGGCAGTAGCTAGATGGCTTCCTCTCTTTCTCTCTCTCTCTCTCTCTCTCTCTCTCTCTCTCTCTCTCTCTCTCTCGATTCTCAATACAATGGTCTCTTGGTGATCTATTTGATATAACTCTTTCTGCAGTGTGTTTGTTGGGATTCGACGAACTTTGAGTTTATGATCAGATCTATATCCATGAATATTTATTTGAGTTTCTTTGATCTCTTATATGCATGATTATTTATAGCCTCGTATTTCTTAGAATCGTTGGTTTAGTTAGGCCAACTAGATTGATTTTTCTTGCCATGGGAAGAGGTGCTTTGTGATGGGTTCGATCTTGCGGTGACCTCTCCCAGTGATAGAAGGGGCAGTGAGGCACGCATGTATCGTTGCTATTAAGGATAAAAAGATGGGGGTCTATTCGTACATGACTAGATCTTGTCTACATCATGTCATCGTTCTTATTGCATTACTCCGTTTCTCCATGAACTTAATACGCTAGATGCATGCTGGATAGTGGTCGATGTGTGGAGTAATAGTAGTAGATGCAGGCAGGAGTCAGTCTACTAATCTTGGACGTCATGCCTATATATTGATCATTGCCTTGGATATCGTCATAATTATTCGATCTTCTATCAATTGCCCAACAATAATTTTTTTACCCACCATATGCTATTTTTCTCGAGAGAAGCCACTAGTGAAATTTACGGCCCCGGGTCTATCTTTTATTATATTGCTTTCAGATCTATTTTCCACTGTATTTTTTTCAGATTCTAAAAACCCAAAAATACCTTGCTGAACCTTTTCTTTATTTATTTTATTTCGCGTTTTACCGAGGTCTATTTATCCAAACTCATACAAAATTATCTATCTTTTTACCGAGGAGGGATTAACAACCCCTTTTACGCGTTGGGTTGCGTGGATTTGTTCTTTGTGTGCAGGAACCCTTTACATAGTGTTGATTGGTTCTCCTACTGTATAGATACCTTCATTTCATAACTGAGGGAAATACCTATCGTAGCTATACTGCATCATCCCTTCCTCTTTGGGGAAATACCAATGCAGTGTTATATGCATGATTGTTATAGCCTCGTATTTCTTCTCCGAAACTTTGGTTTGGTTTGGCCGACTCGATTGATTTTTCTTGCAATGGGAAGAGGTGTTTTGTGACGGGTTCGATCTTGCGGTGTCCTCACCCAGTGATAGAAGGGGTAGCGAGGAACACATGTATCGTTACTATTAAGGATAAAAAGATGGGGTCTATTCCTACATGAATAGATCTTGTCTACATCATGTCATCGTTTTTATTGCATTACTCCATTCCTCTTTGGGAAAAAACTGACACAGCGTTAAGCCATGTTAATGTTAAAGGCAAAGGCCGAGCTGACCAATGTATTCCAGGTGATGCTGCGCCGCCGCCTCCTATCTTGACAACACCGGGCCACCCCAATGTGTTCACCAAGCTTTGCTTCTATGGCACCACCCATGACAAGCTATGGAAGGTGCTATTCAAGCCTCAAAAGGAGTGGTCGGCCAAGGAGGAAAACATCAGCCTCAACGCCGCACACCCTCCTTGGGAGGTAAGGAAGTTTTATTCTTTATGTTCATATATTCGCCTTTTAACAAGGAACTTGACTCTTTCTTCCCCTCATTCACAGTGCTGGCCAGAGAAAGCTATGCGTATCGACAGCCCGGTGCTACCTCTTGAGCTTGCGTTGGTTTTCCCTTGAAGAGGAAAGGGTGATGCAGCAAAGTAGCGTAAGTATTTCCCTCAGTTTTGAGAACCAAGGTATCAATCCAGTAGGAGACGATGCACAAGTCACCGAATACCTGCGCAAACAATCAAGAACTTGCAACCAACGCGATAAAGGGGTTGTCAATCCCTTCACGGCCACTCGCAAAAGTGAGATCTGACAGAGATAATAAAGTAAATATTTTTGGTATTTTTATTGTATAGATCGGAAAGTAAATATTGCAAAATAGTAAACAAGACTCAATAATATGGAAAAGAGACTTTAATATAATGGAAAAGAGATTCGGAGGCCATAGGTTTCACTAGTGGCTTCTCTCGAGATAGCATGTATTACAGTGGGTGAACAAATTACTACCGAGCAATTGATAGAAAAGCGCATAATTATGATGACATCTAAGGCAATGATCACGAACATAGGCATCACGTCCGTGTCAAGTAGATCGACTCCTGCCTGCATCTACCACTATTACTCAACACATTAACCGCTATCCAGCATGCATCTAGAGTATTAAGTTCATAAGAACGGAGTAACGCATTAAGCAAGATGACATAATGTAGAGGGATAAACTCAAGCAATATGACATAAACCCCATCTTTTTATCCTCGATGGAAACAATACAATACGTGCCTAGCTTCCCCTACTGTCACTGGGAAAGGACACCGCAAGATTGAACCCAAAGCTAAGCACTTCTCCCATGGCAAGAAAGATCAATCTAGTAGGCCAAACTAAACCGATAATTCGAAGAGACTTGCAAAGATATCAAATCATGCATATAAGAATTCAGAGAAGAGAATAATATTCATAGATAATCTTGTTCATAAATCCACAATTCATCGGATCTCGGCAAACACACCGCAAAAGAGTATTACATCGAATAGATCTCTAAGAACATCGAGGAGAACTTTGTATTGAGAATCAAAGAGAGAGAAGAAGCCATCTAGCTAATAACTATGGACCCGAAGGTCTGTGGTAAACTACTCACGCTTCATCGAAGAGGTAATGGTTTTGATGTAGAAGCCCTCCATGATCAAATCCCCCTCCGGCAAGACGTCGGAAAAGGCCCCAAGATGGGATCTCACGGGTACAGAAGGTTGCGGCGGTGGAAAAGTGGTTTCCTTCCCCCCTGATGTTTTTAGGGTATAAGAGTATATATGGGCGAAAGAACTAGGTCGGTGGACCTACGAGGGGCCCACGAGGGTGGGGGCGCGCCTACCCCCTAGACGCATCCTCCTGCCTCGTGGACGCCTTGTTGCGTATCTGACTTCAACTCCAAGTCTTCTGGTTTGCTTTCAGTCCAAGAAAGATCATCGCGAATGTTTCATTCCGTTTGGACTCCATTTGGTATTCCTTTTCTGCAAAACTCTAAAATAGGCAAAAAAACAGAAACTGGCACTGGGCCTCCGGTTAATAGGTTAGTCCCAAAAAATATAAAAGAGCATATTAAATCCCATTAAACATCCAAAACAGATAATATAATAGCATGGAACAATAAAAATTATAGATACGTTCGAGACGTATCAAGCATCCCCGAGCTTAATTCCTGCTCGTCCTCGAGTAGGTAAATGATAAAAACAGAATTTTTGATGTGGAATGCTACCTAACATATTTATCAATGTAATTTTGTTTACTGTGGCATGAATGTTCAGATCCAAAAGATTCAAGACAAAAGTTTAATATTGGCATAAAAATAATAATACTTCAAGCATACTAACAAAGCAATCATGTCTTCTCAAAATAACATGGCCAAAGAAAGCTATCCCTACAAAATAATATAGTCTGGTTATGCTCTATCTTTGTCACACAAAGTATTTAATCATGCACAACCTCGATGACAAGCCAAGCAATTGTCTCATACTTTTGATGTTCTCGAACTTTTTCAATCTTCACGCAATACATGAGCCCGAGCCATGGACATAGCACTATAGGTGGAATAGAATGGTGGTCATGGAGAAGACAAAAAGGAGAAGATAGTCTCACATCAACTGGGCGTATCAACGGGCTATGGAGATGCCCATCAATAGATATCAATGTGAGTGAGTATGGATTGTCATGCAACGGATGCACTAGAGATATAAGTGTATCAAAGCTCAACAAAAGAAACTAAGTGGGTGTGCATCCAACTTGCTTGCGACCTAGGGCACTTTTGAGGAAGCCCATCATTGGAATATACAAGCCAAGTTCTATAATGAAAAATTTCCACTAGTATATGAAAGTGACAACATAGGAGACTCTCTATCATGGAGATCATGGTGCTACTTTGAAGCACAAGTGTGGCAAAAGGATAGTAGCATTTCCCCTTCTCTCTTTTTCTCTCTTTTTTTATTTGGGCCTTTTCTCTTTTTTTAATGGCCTCTTTTTTTTAGTCCGGAGTCTCATCCCGACTTGTGGGGGAATCATAGTCTCCATCATCCTTTCCTCACATGGGACAATGCTCTAACAATGAAGATCATCACACTTTTATTTACTTACAACTCAAGAATTACAACTCGATAGTTAGAACAAAATATGACTCTATGTGAATGCCTCCGGCGGTGTACCGGGATGTGCAATGATTCAAGAGTGACATGTATGAAAAATTATGAGCGGTGGCTTTGCCACAAATACGATGTCAACTACATGATCATGCAAGGCAATATGACAATGATGGAGCATGTCATAATAAACGGAACGGTGGAAAGTTGCATGGCAATATATGTCGGGATGGCTATGGAAATGCCATAATATGTAGGTATGGTGGCTTTTTTTAGGAAGGTATATGGTGGGTGTATGGTACCGGCGAAAGTCGTGCGGTACTAGAGAGGCTAGCAATGGTGGACGGGTGAGAGTGCGTATAATCCATGGGGACTCAACATTAGTCATAAAGAACTCACATACTTATTGCAAAAATCTATTAGTCATCGAAACGAAGTACTACGCACATGCTCCTAGGGGGATAATTGGTAGGAAAAGACCATCGCTCGTCCCCGACTACCACACATAAGGAAGACAATCAATAAATAAATCATGCTCCAACTTCATCACATAACGGTTCACCATACGTGCATGCTACGGGAATCACAAACTTTAACACAAGTATCTCTCAAATTCACAACTACTCTACTAGCATGACTCTAATATCACCATCTTCATATCTCAAAACAATCATAAGGAATCAAACTTCTCATAGTATTCTACGCACTTTATATGAAAGTTTTTATTATACCCATCTTGGATGCCCATCATATTAGGACTAATTTTATAACCAAAGCAAATTACCATGCTGTTATAAATACTCTCAAAATAATATAAGTGAATCATGAGAGATCAACAATTTCTATAAAATAAAACCACCGCCGTGCTCTAAAAAGATATAAGTGAAGCACTAGAGCAATATTCTCTAGCTCAAAAGATATAAGTGAAGCACATAGAGTATTCTAATAAATTCCGATTCATGCATGTCTCTCCCAAAAGGTGTGTACAGCAAGGATGATTGTGGTAAACTAAAAATTAAAGACTCAAATCATACAAGACGCTCCAAGCAAAACACATATCATGTGGTGAATAAAAATATAGCCTCAAGTAAAGTTACCGATAGACAAAGACGAAAGAGGGGATGCCTTCCGGGGCATACCCAAGCTTAGGCTTTTGGTTGTCCTTGAATTTGGCCTTGGGGTGCCTTGGGCATCCCCAAGCTTAGGCTCTTGCCACTCCTTATTCCAAAATCCATCAAATCTTTACCCAAAACTTGAAAACTTCAACGGAAAATCTCATGAGCTCCATTAGTATAAGAAAATAAACCACCACTTAAAGGTACTGAATTGAAATCATTCTTTACTTATATTGGTGTTAAACCTACTGTATTCCAACTTCTCTATGGTTCATACCCCTCGATACTACTCATAGATTCATCAAAATAAGCAAACAACACACAAAAAACAGAATCTGTCAAAAACAGAACAGTATGTAGCAATATGTAACTTTAGAATACTTCTGTAACTCCAAAAATTCTGAAATAAATTAGTGTACGTGAGGAATTTGTCTATTAATCTTTTGCAAAAAGAATCAACCTAAAAGCACTCTTCTGTAAAAAATGACAGCTATTCTCATGAGCGCAAAAGTTTCTGTGTTTTACCGCAAGATCGCAAAGACTTCACCCAAGTCTTCCCAACGGTTCTACTTGGCACAAACACTAACTAAACATAAACAACATATAACCAGAGTCTAGATGAATTATTTATTACTAAACATGAGCAAAAATTAAAGAACAAAAATAAAATTGGGTTGCCTCCCAACAAGCGCTATCGTTTAACGCCCCTAGCTAGGCATTGAGATTTCGATGGTGCTCACATGAAAGACAAGAATTGAAGCACAAAGAGAGCATCATGAAACATGTGACAAACACATCTAAGTCTAATATGATTCCTATGCATAGGCATCTTATAGGCAAACATATTATCATAGCAAGCAAAAACTAGCACATGCAAGGAAGCGGAAAGAAACAATAGCAATCTCAACATAATGAGAGGTAATTTAGTAACATGAAAATTTCTACAACCATATTTTCCTCTCTCATAATAATTACATGTGGGATCATAAGCTATCACATAAAATATTTTCAACACAATCCACATGCATGCGAAATTGACACTCTTCCAAAATAGTGGGATTAACATTAACTAAAGTCATGACCTCTCCAAACCCACTTTTATCAAAAATTTCATAAGATTGAACATTCTCCAAATATGTGGGATCTAAAGTTGACGCTCTTCCAAACCCACTTTAAATACTAACGGAAACACTAATATCAATCTCATATTCACCATGGGGCTTAAATAAAATTTCAAGATCATAAGAAGAATCGTCCCAATCATGATCATTGCAACAAATAGTAGTCATAGCAAAACTAGCATCCCCAAGCTTGAGGTTTTGCATATCATTAACACAATTGACATTAAGAGAATTTATAATAACATAATTGCAATCATGCTTTTTATTCAAGGAGCTATCATGAATCTCTTCATAAATTTCTTCATCACAATTTTCAGATTCACGAATTTCAAGCAAAACATCATAAAGATAATCTAGTGCACAGAACTCACTCGAAATTGATTCATCATAATTGGATCTCTTAAAAGGATTAGCAAGTGGATGAGGATCCATAAACTTTTAGCAAGCAAAGATGGAAGCAAAAATAAGGTACATGGTAACACATGCGAACAAAAGACGAACAGGAGAAGGGCGAAGAAAAGGCAAAGGTTTTCGAAATTCGTTTTAGAAGTGGGGGAGAGGAAAACGAGAGGTGAATGGCGAATAATGTAATGCAAGGGAGAAGATTTTATGATGGGTACTTGGTATGGCTTGACTTGGCGAAGATCTCCCTGGCAACGGCGCCAGAAATCCTTCTTGCTACCTCTTGAGCTTGCGTTGGTTTTCCTTTGAAGAGGAAAGGGTGATGCAGCAAAGTAGTGTAAGTATTTCCCTCAGTTTTGAGAACCAAGGTATCAATCCAGTAGGAGACGATGCACAAGTCACAAAATACCTGCACAAAAAATCAAGAACTTGCAACCAACGCGATAAAGGGGTTGTCAATCCCTTCACAGTCACTCGCAAAAGTGAGATCTGATAGAGATAATAAAGTAAATATTTTTGGTATTTTTATTGTATAGATTGTAAAGTAAAGATTGCAAAATAGTAAAAGAGATTCCATAATATGGAAAAGAGACTTTAATATAATGTAAAAGGGACCCGAGGCCCATATGTTTCACTAGTGGCTTCTCTCGAGATAGCATGTATTACGGTGGGTGAACAAATTACTGTCGAGCAATTGATAGAAAAGTGCATAATTATGTAGAGGGATAAACTCAAGCAATATGATATAAACCCCATCGTTCTATCCTAGATGGCAACAATACAATACGTGCCTTGCTGCCCCTACTATCACAAGGAAAGGACACCGCAAGATTGAACCCAAAGCTAAGCACTTCTCCCATGGCAAGAAAGATCAATCTAGTAGGCCAAACTAAACCGATAATTCGAAGAGACTTGCAAAGATATCAAATAATGCATATATGAATTCAGAGAAGAACCAAATAATATTCATAGATAATCTTGTTCATAAACCCACAATTCATTAGATCTCGGCAAACACACCGCAAAAGAGTATTACATCGAATAGATCTGCCAGACCATCAAGGAGAACTTTGTATTGAGAATCAAATAGAGAGAAGAAGCCATCTAGCTAATAACTATGGACCCGAAGGTCTGTGGTAAACTACTCACGGTTCATTGGAGAGGTAATGGTGTTGATGTAGAAGCCCTCCGTGATCGAATACCCCTTGTGGTTCGGCATGGGGGATGAGCTTGCACAAAGAGCAAAGAACATAGCACAGCATGGCAGAGATCACACGGGAAGTTTTATCCAGGTTCGGGCCACCGCGAGGCGTAAAACCCTACTCCTACTTTGGTGGATTGATGGGAGGACCGTGGTGGAGATGTAGCACTCTGGCCTGGCAGGGTTGCCTTGAGGGAGAGCAGCTATGCATGTATGAGTGTACAAGGGTCTGAATCCTTTCTATGGTCGCCATGGCCCTCCTTTTATAGATCAAGGGGTCACCATAGTGGCAAATCAGTCATTGTGTATTGATTAGATAGCAAACAGTGCTATCATACCTAACTCTACGGACAAGGCAGAGCGCATTAAATGCATTGCTTAGTGTCACATCATGGCGTGTCCGGCAAGCCTTGCCGGGCTGTTTAGCCACCTTCCACGGCGAGCTTGCCGGGGCAGTCTTGAGGCTTCGTCTTTGGGGCAACCTCGACCCCGCCAGGCTCGCCTGCCCGACAAGGGAAGTTTTTCATTAGTGGTGCCTTGCTTTCTTTGGCTTGACTTGGTCTTCTTGATCTGCCCTTTGAAATCTCAAAGAGCTATTTCCTCAGCTTGATCTCATCTTGGATGTTGCAACTTCGGTAGCCCGATGGATTGCTGTTCGTGCACAAGTCAGGGGAAAACATACACCCCTGTTTGTGTACCCTGACAGAAGCCCCCGGGCCTGAGCCATACGTGCCACCGGGCACGTTGGGTTAGGCCCCAAACAGTGCACGGACACGTGGCGAGAGAAGGCTGCGTGTGTAGTGGTTTTTCATGATGATCAGTCAATCTAACGTCCACTTCACATAATTACCATGGGTCATGGGGTCGTGGGATTGAAGCTGTTAATGTAAAACGGTAACTTTCTAAAGAGTTGCGCCCTCCCCCATGTCTTTTCCCATAAGAGAGGAAAAACACGAAAGGCACACTGCTCATTTACCGTCTGCTTCGCCCCTCCCCCATCTTCTTCCGCAAGCCAAGCAATTGCTCTTCCTCCTTGCCCTCATCCGTCTTCGGATCCCACCCAACTTCCTTCCCCCATCCCCACCGCAACTCGAAGAGATGGGGAAAACCGCTGCTCTTGGATGACTGCCGCGAAGGAGGTGGCCGCCGAAGGGACTAAGCGGGCGGCGGAGCTGGACAAGAAGCAAATTGGAGAGGTCATCTTCTTCCCATCGAAATTGGATGCAGATTTATTGGAAGCAAGGTATGGATATTTGTGGGGGAGAGAGGTCCCAAAGGGGCACGGAGCACCCGAGGTCCTAGCGGAGGGGCAAGAGGATCCGCCAGATTCGTACCGATTCTTTTGCGCATACTTTATCTGTGGTCTCTACCCTCCTTTTTCTGATTTCTTCGAAGCAATGATGGTGACCTATGGATTCCATCTTCTGGATTTCACGCCAAATGCAATGGCGTGCATGAAATTTTTTGCCCACCTATGCGTGAACTTTGTTGGGGTTGCCCCCAATGTCGATTTGTTCATGCACTATTTCGTCCCGCGGGTGGAAAACAAAGCTCACCATTCCGGGAACATAAGTTGGATGCCGCGGGTGGCGAGGGAGAAATAGGGTTACCTCCCTGGTAAGCAGCGCGGCCGATGGGAAGACAGGAGAGTGGATTGGTGCTGGATCCAAGATAAGGAAGCCCTAGATTTCTGCCAAGCGCGGAGAGAGTGCACTGAACGCGACAGAGATTGGAGGGAGGTGGGCCTTTCCGATGACAGGCTCCACCCGGCAATACACAGGATCAACCGCCTAAAAGCTGCTGGGCTAACCATTGAGCATGTGGGGGCCGACTTCCTCCTCCGTTATATTGTGCCACTCCAGAAGAGGGACATGTTTGCCTGGCAGTATGGAGATGCCGCGGATAGGATGAGATCTCTCCCAGGCTTGACCAATAACCTGTCAGTCTACGGCCATGCTTGGTTGTGCAAACAACTTTTCGGCAGCCTTGGGCCTTTCAATTTGTTGACAACTGTCATCTCGCTGAACATCAACTCTGGCAGGGACCAGATTCTGAAATGGATGCCAGACTACAATGCTCATGGAGTTTCGGGCGATTGGCGATGCCCGAGCTCAACGAGGAGCTCGCATGGTCCTCCACCCTGGTGGAAAGGGCCACCAAGGTGGAGACCAATATGTACAAGGCCACCTCCAAGGTGGAGGAGGCGTTCATCAAGAAGTGGCTCGAGGAGGATAGGGCATTCCGAGCTGCTGCAAAGGCAAAGACCGGAAAGGCCCCTCCAGTGGCAGAAGCGAAGCGCAAGCCATGAAGAGGCTGCCGGGGACAAGCCTGCCGAGAACGAGCCTGCCAGGGATGAGTCTGCTGGGAACTAGCCTGGCGGGGACGAGCCTTCCGGGATTGAGGCTCTGGATGCCACGGCAGCAGAGGTCCAGGAGCAAGAGAGGGTTGAGGAAGTGGAGCAACCTAAGGAGGAGTGGCTCGCGACAGGCCCTCAAGCTCCTGAGCTGGATCTGGACCCGCACCCTCGCAGGTAGGCCGCCAACCGTGGAGCAATGGTTCCTGATCCTACGCCCGTGTCCAAGAAGGTGAAGAAATCTTCCTCTAAGGGCAGCAAGCCGGATGCGGTGTGCCGGCAGTCTTCTCCCCTTGCCAAGGCTAAAACCCCTCCCGCCAAGCAGCTGGTAGCCATGAGGGTTGATTCTAGTTCCCAGTCTGGCTCGAGCTCTTCGCATAGCTCGTCCTCGTCGAAGCCCCCTGTGCCCCGACATGGTCTAAAGTTGCCAGGAAGCTCTGTTCCTCTTCCTCAAAAGAGAAGTAGGGTGCCCTCACCGCCCATTGAGATTGAATTGAGCTCCATGCTCATCAATGAAGAGTAAGAGAGAAAAATCTGCTTTCCTTGCAATAGTTTTAGTATGCTTCTTGCTCTTGTTGAGTGATTTTTTTTTCTTGCTGCCCTTGTTAGGTAGGAAGAGGAGGAGACAAAGACCCTCATCCATCGGTTCAAATGGCTCAGGCTTGTGGAGCCGCCGAAGACTATGGAGGGCACGGGCCTGGTGGGGAGCAGCATGAATGACCTGCTGCCAAGCCCCCAGCTCAGCCCCCGGCACGAGTGTACAGGATTGCCACTGATACGTCTCCAACGTATCTATAATTTTTGATTGTTCCATGCTATTATATTATCTGTTTTGGATGTTTTATATGCATTTATACGCTATTTTATATTATTTTTGGGACTAACCTATTAACCTAGAGTCTAGTGCCAGTTTCTGTTTTTTTGCCTATTTTAGAGTTTCGTGGAAAAGGAATACCAAACGGAGTCCAAACAGAATAAAACTTTTGCGATGATCTTTCTTGGACCAGAAGCAAACCAGGAGACTTGGAGATGAAGTCGGAGAAGCAACAGGGGGCCACGAGGGTGGAGGGCGTGCCCAGGGGGTAGGGCATGCCTTCCTACCTCGTGGGCCCCTCGGAGGTCTCCTGACCTAATTCTTTCGCCCATATATACTCTTATACCCCAAAACCATCAGGGGGAGCCACAAAAACACTTTCCCACCACCGCAACCTTTTGTACCTGTGAGATCCCATCTAGGGGCCTTTTTCGGCATCCTGCCGGAGGGGGATTCAATCATGGAGGGCTTCTACATCAACACCATTGCCATTTCGATGAAGCGTCGGTAGTTTACCACAGACCTACGGGTCCATAGCTAGTAGCTAGATGGCTTCTTCTCTCTCTTTGATTCCCAATACCATGTTCTCCTCGATGTTCTTGGAGATCTATTCAATGTAATAATCTTTTGCGATGTGTTTGCCGAGATCAGATGAATTGTGGATTTATGATCAGATTATCTACCAATATTATTTGAATCTTCTCTGAATTCTTTTATGCATGATTCGATATCTCTGCAAGTATCTTAGAATTATCAGTTTAGTTTGGCCTACTAGATTGGTTTTTCTTGCAATGGGGGAAGTGCTTAGCTTTGGGTTCAATCTTGTAGTGTCTTCTCCCAGTGACAGTAGGGGCAGCAAGGCATGTATTGGATTGTTGCCATCGAGGATAAAAAGATGGGGTTTTCATCATATTGCTTGAGTTAATTCCTCTACATCATGTCATCTTACTTAATGCGTTACTTTGTTATTCATGAACTTAATACTCTAGATGCAGGCAGGAGTCGGTCGATGTGTGGAGTAATAGTAGTAGATGCAGAACCGTTTCGGTCTACTTGACACGGGCATGATGCCTATGTTCATGATCATTGCCTTAGATATCGTGATAATTATGTGCTGTCTATTAATTGCTCGGCAGTAATTTGTTCACCCATTGTATTATTTGCTATCTTAAGAGAAGCCACTAGTGAAACCTATGCCCCCCGGGTCTCTTTTCCATCATATAAGTTCTATTTTCCATCATATTAGTTTCCGATCTACTATTTTGCAATCTTTTACTTTCCGATCTATAAATCAAAAATACCAAAAATATTTACTTTACCAATTATCTATCTCTATCTGATCTCACTTTTGCAAGTAACCGTGAAGGGATTGACAACCCCTTTATCACGTTGGGTGCAAGTTTGTTGATTGTTTGTGCAGGTATTTAGTGACTTGTGTGTTGTCTCCTACTGGATTGATACCTTGGTTCTCAAACTGAGAGAAATACTTACTCTACTTTGCTGCATCACCCTTTCCTCTTCAAGGGAAAAAACAACGCAAGCTCAAGAAGTAGCAACCCCTCCCGTGGGGAGTGATGCAAGAGAGCTCCCAACCTCCTCGGACGGAGGAGGGGGAGAGATGACTCTGGGCGAGCCCCTTTGCGTGTAGTACCTCGTTTCGATAACTAATAAATTTTGAAATAAGTATATGAGTTCTTTATGACTAATGTTGAGTCCATGGATTATACGCACTCTCGCCCTTCCACCATTGCTAGCCTCTCTAGTACCGCGCACCTTTCGCCGGTACCATACACCCACCATATACCTTGCTCAAAACAGCCACCATACCTACCTATTATGGCATTTCCATAGCCATTCCGAGATATATTTCCATGCAACTTTCCACCGTTCCGTTTATTATGACACGCTTCATCACTGTCATATTGCTTTGCATGATCATGTAGTTGACATCGTATTTGTGGAAAAGCCACCTGTCATAATTCTTTCATACATGTTGAAGGAAATATGCCCTAGAGGCAATAATAAAGTTATTATTTATTTCCTTATTTCATGATAAATGTTTATTATTTATGCTAGAATTGTATTAACCGAAAACTTAGTACATGTGTGAATACATAGACAAAACATATTGTCCCTAGTATGCCTCTACTTGACTAGCTCGTTAATCAAAGATGGTTATGTTTCCTAACCATAGACATATGTTGTCATTTGATAAACGGGATCACATCATTAGGAGAATGATGTGATGGACATGACCCATCCGTTAGCTTAGTATTATGATCCTTTCAGTTTCATTGCTACTGCTTTCTTCATGACTTATACATGTTCCTCACACTATGAGAGAATGCAACTCCCGAATACCGGCGTAACACTTTGTGTGCTATGAAACGTCACAACATAAATGGGTGATTATAAAGATGCTCTACAGGTGTCTCCGAAGGTGTTTGTTGGGTTGGCACAGATCGAGATTAGGATTTATCACTCCGTGTTTCGAAAGGTATCTCTGGGCCCTCTCGGTAATGCTCATCACTATAAGCCTTGCAAGCATTGTAACTAATGAGTTAGTTGCGAGATGAAGTATTATGAAACAAGTAAAGAGACTTGCCGATAACGAGATTGAACTAGGTATGATGATACCAACGATCGAATATCGGGTAAGTAACATATCGATGACAAAGGGAACAACATATGTTGTTATGTGGTTTGACCGATAAAGATCTTCGTAGAATATGTAGGAGCCAATATTAGCATCCAGTTTCCGCTATTGGTTATTCACCGGGGATGTGTCTCGGTCATGTCTACATAGTTCTCGAACCCGTAGGGTCCACACGCTTCACGTTCGATGACGATATGGATTATGAGTTATGTGTTTTTGATGACCGAAGTTTGTTCGGAGTCCCGGATGAGATCCCGGACGTGACGAGGAGTCTCGAAATGGTCCAAACATAAATATTCATATATATTGGACGGCTATATTCGGACATCGGAAGTGTTCCGGAAAGTTTTGGGTAAAACCTAAGTACCGGAGGAGTTACCGGAACCCCCCGGGGGAACTAATGGGCCACATGGGCCTTAGTGGAGAGAGAGAGGGGGGGTGGTCAGGGCAGGCCGCGCGCCCCCTCCCCCTTCGGTCCGAATTGGACTAGGGGGCGGTGTCCCCCTTTCCTTCTCCCTTCCCCTCTCCTTCCTCCCACCTCTCTCCCTCTTGGTGGAATCCTACTAGGACTAGTCCTAGTAGGGCTCCCCTCTTGTGGCGTGCCTATAGGGGCCGGCCGGCCTCCCCCTTGCTCCTTTATATACGGGGGCAGGGGGCACCCTAAAACACACAAGTTTCTCTCCCAACTGTGTGCGGTGCCCCCCCCCACAGTTACACACCTCGATCTTACCATCGTAGTGCTTAGGAGAAGCCCTGCGCCGGTAGCGTCATCATCACCGTTGCCACACCGTCGTGCTGATAGAACTCACCCTCGTCCTCAACTAGATCAAGAGCATGATGGACGTCATCGAGCTGAACATGTGCTGAATGCGGAGGTGCCGTATGTTTGGTACTTCATCGGTTGGATTGCGAAGAAGTTCGACTACATCAACCGCGTTATTGAAACGCTTCTGCTTTTGGTCTACGAGGGTACGTGGACACACTCTTCCCTCTCGTTGCTATGCATCTCCTAGATAGATCTTGTATGATCATAGGATTTTTTTTTGAATTACCGCGTTGCCCTACACATGTCACTCTTGATTCATTGCACATCCCGGTACACCACCGGAGGCATTCATATAGAGTCATATTTTGTTCTAAGTATCGAGTTGTAATTCTTGAGTTGTGAGTAAATAAAAGTGTTATGATCTTCATGATTAGAGCATTTTCCCAGTGAGGAAAGGATGATGGAGACTATGATTCCCCCACAAGTCGGGATGAGACTCTGGACGAAAAAAAAAGTGGCCAAAAAATGAGAAAGGCCCAAAGAAAAAATGTGAGAAAAAGAGAGAAGGGGCAATGTTACTATTCTTTTCCACACTTGTGCTTCAAAGTAGCACCATGATCTTCATGATAAAAAGTCTCCTATGATATCACTTTCATATACTAGTGGGAATTTTTCATTATAGAACTTGACTTGTATATTCCAATGATAGGCTTCCTCAAATTGCCCTAGGTCTTCATGAGCAAGCGAGTTGGATGCACACCCACTTAGTTTCTTTTTGATCTTTGATACACTTATAGCTCTAGTGCATCCGTTGCATGGAAATCCCTACTCACTCACATTGATATCTATTGATGGCATCTCCATAGCCCGTCGGTACGCCTAGTTGATGTGAGACTATCTCCTTCTTTTTGTCTTCTCACAACCACCATATTCTATTCCACCTATAGTGATATGTCCATGGCTCACGCTCATGTATTGCATCAAAGTTGAAAAAGTTTGAGAAGGTCGAAAGTATTAAACAATTGCTTGGCTTGTCATCGGGGTTGTGCATGATTTAAATATTTTGTGTGATGAAGATGGAGCATAGCCAGACTATATGATTTTGTACGGTAAGCTTTCTTTGGCCATGTTATTTTGAGAAGACATAATTGCTTTGTTAGTATGCTTGAAGTATTATTGTTTTTATGTTAATATTAAACTTTTGTTTTGAATCTTACGGATCTGAACATTCATGCCACAATAAAAATTTACAAGGGTAAATATGTTAAGTAGCATTCCACATCAAAAATTCTGTTTTTATCATTCACCTACTCGAGGACGACCAGGAATTAAGCTTAGGGATGCTTGATACGTCTCCAACGTATCAATAATTTTTTATTGTTCCATGCTATTATATTAGGGCCAATTCCAGTTCTGCCCCTAACTCGAACCCACTACTTAGTTTTGCCCCTAATTTTTAGGTATGCTCAGTTTTGCCCCTCCGCCGTTAGTGTCACTTATAGAAATGCCCTTTTGTGTCGTTACCGTCTGGTCAAAGGACTTTGACCATCCAGAAAAAAATCAAAAAAAAAACTGAAATTTTGTGGGATCGAAGATAGTCATGTCCGCAAGGCGCGTGTAAATTTTTGTGCCGTTCGGACACCCTGGGAGCTCGTGGCAAAGGAAATCATAAATTTTGTATGCATGTGAACAGTAAATTCGAAAAAAAATTGTGGGACTGAAGATACTTAGGTGCACAATATTTGATTTTTTTTTGATTTTTTTTTCTATTTTTTCAAATTTGCTGTTCACATGCGTACAAAATTTATGGTTTCCTTTGCCATGAGCTCCCAGGGTGTCCAAACGGCACAAAAATTTGCACGCGCCTAGCGGACATGACTATCTTTGATCCCACAAAAATTCAGATTTTTTTTTTGCTATTTTTTCTGAATGGTCAAAGTCCTTTGACCAGACGATAACGGCGCAAAATGGCATTTCTATAAGTGACACTAACGTCGGAGGGGCAAAATTGAGCATACCTAAAAATTAGGGGAAAAACTGAGTAGTGGGTTCGAGTTAAGGGCATATATGTAAATATCCCATTATATTATCTGTTTTGGATGTTTTATATGCATTAATATGTTATTTTATATTATTTTGGGGACTAAACTATTAAGCTAGAGCCTAGTGCCAGTTCCTATTTTTTTTCCTTGTTTTTGAGTTTGGCAGAAAAGGAATACCAAACGGAATGAAACCTTCACGATGATTTTTCTTGGACCAGAAGACAACCAGGAGACTTGGAGATGAAGTCGGAGGAGCATGAGGCGGCCACAAGGACGGAGGGCGCGCCCAGGGGGTAGGGTGCGCCCCCACCCTTATGGGCCCCTCGTGACCCTCCTGACCTAATTCTTTCGCCTATATATTCCCATATATCCCCAAATCAACAGACGCATCCACGAAAACACTTTTCCGCCACCGCAACCTTCTGTAACCGTGAGATCCCATCTAGGGGCCTTTTCTTGCATCTTGCCAGAGGGGGATTCGACCATGGAGGGCTTCTGCATCAACTCTATTACCCTTCCGATGAAGCATGAGTAGTTTACAACAGACCTACGGGTCCATAGCTAGTAGCTAGATGGCTTCTTCTCTCTGTTTGATTCTCAATACCATGTTCTCCTTGATGTTCTTGGAGATCTATTCGATGTAATACTTTTTTGCGGTGTGTTTGCCGAGATCCGATGAATTATGGATTCATGATCAACTTATCTATGAATATTATTTGAATCTTCTTTGAATTCTTATATGCATGATTTGGTATCTTTGTACTTCTCTTCAAATTATCGGTTTGGTTTGGCCAACTAGATTGGTTTTTCTTGCAATGGAAGAAGTGATTAGCTTTGGGTTCAATGTTGCGGTGTACTTTCCCAGTGATGGTAGGGGCAGCAACGCATGTATTGTATTGTATTGTTGCCATCGAGGATAAAAAGATGGGGTTTTCATCATATTGCTTGAGTTAATTCTTCTACATCATGTCATCTCACTTAATGCATTACTCCATTCTTTATGAACTTAATACTCTAGATGCATGTTGGATAGCGGTTGATGTGTGGAGTAATAGTAGTAGATGCAGGACCGTTTCGGTCTACTTGACACGGACGTGATCCCTATATTCATGATCATTGCCTTCGATATCGTCATAACTTTGCGATTTTCTATCAATTGCTCGGCAGTAATTTGTTCACCCACCGTATTATTTGCTATATTGAGACAAGCCTCTAGTGAAACCTATGGCCCCCGGGTCTATTTTCTATCATAGAAGTTTTCGATCTACAATATTAGTTTCCGATCTAGTATTCTTGCAATCTTTTACTTTCTGATCTATAAACCAAAAATACCAAAAATATTTACTTTATCGTTTATCTATCTCTATCAGATCTCACTTTTGCTAGTAACCTTGAAGGGATTGAAAACCCCTTTATCGCGTTGGGTGCAAGTTTGTTTGGTTGTTTGTGCAGGTATTCGGTGATTTGTGTGTTGTCTCCTACTGGATTGATACCTTGGTTCTCAAACTGAGGGAAATAATTATCTCTACTTTGCTGCATCACCCTTTCCACTTCAAGGGAAAAACCAACGCAAGCTCAAGAAGTAGCAATCGTCTCCTCCTCATTTGATCTCCCTCGAACAACCGGTAGTCGGATCCCGCGTACAGGTTCGCCGGAGCGGCGCAAGTGCACCGCCTCTAACGGTATCCGCGCATGCAGGAGGAACACCGTGCGACGGACTACTAGGTCCGATCACACAGTCGGCGGCGAGTGGAGGTGGCTATTTGCAACACATGCAATCCCTAGTGACAGCGCTGAAGCGATCAATCAAATGAGTGTGCCGCACCCCCACTTTATATAGACGCCTGTTGCGGGCTCAACATTTGGGCTTCGCAAGGACCCTAAAGCCCAAAATCTGTTCGGTCGAGATCTGAGTCCGAGTAGGATCACATCTGACTCGTGGAGTCCGATCCGGCCTCACAGGTTCCTTCCCTTAAGCGCTTGACCCCTTAGGTTCAAGTAGACTTGGTTGCAGTTCGGATCACCTCCAACCTGCTCGGATGGTAGCGGCCTCTAGCAAGGCGTGCCGACCACCAAGTAGACAATGAAGCCGGTTGGCGAACCTGTACATCACACTTCTATTCCTTTTGCCACACGGTATATGTTGTCGGGCTCAAGGCGAGTCTGTCATCCTTTTGCTAGCCCGAACTCTTTCTCGTTTCAGTGATGCCGACCACAAACCTGATTATCTCATAATCCTTGTTGCATGGCCATGCTTATATTGGTCGGATCACACGAGGGGCCCAGAGTATATCTCTCCTGATCGGAGGGGCAAATCCCATCTTACTCGATCATGTCTCGCAGCATGGATCTAACAAGCCTGAAACCTACCTTTGTAACTACCCAGTCACGGAGTAGCGTTTGGTCGGCCCACAGTAGATCTATCACCATCCCGAGGACATGCGCCAGCTCAGGTCTTAGGACATAGAACGTATGTTGTACTATAGACTCACAGATGACATATCGTCGCGTCTCATAGTCGGGTCTTTCTGACTTGAACCTTATCTTGACTCGGATCCGACTACGTCGAGTCCAACCAGATCCTTTCGAGTCCATATTATCAGTTAGCATCCAATGCTCCATGGCTAGTGAGACCAAGCCATCGACCATGTCATATGCTAGTCTAGTCGGCTGTGCATCCACACAACCCTTTCGACTAGGGACCTTTTAGGATAGGCATCATACAATGCATAGTCCCACAAACAAGTCACGTACTTGCTGATACACATCATTGATAATGTCCAAGGACTATCTTTATTCATAAACACATAGGACATATCATCATACATGATTG
Source organism: Aegilops speltoides (assembly GCA_021437245.1). Lineage (NCBI taxonomy): Eukaryota > Viridiplantae > Streptophyta > Magnoliopsida > Poales > Poaceae > Aegilops > Aegilops speltoides. Next base: position 80,597 of record JAHHZJ010000245.1, on the reverse strand, counting down.
CCTCTAGGGCATATCTCCAACACACAGAGCTAGAGGCTCCCTGCCCAACTCTCAACGGGGACGGTGCCACCACCCCACAAGGCTATGCCAGCGATGAAGTGGTCCCACACCACTTTCACTGCCGAGCAAAAGATGGGAATGCAAGAGCTGGTGGAGCGCCTGGCATGGCCCGGTAGAACCATGATAAGGACATCGTCCATGTAGGGTGCAATGACATCGGCATTAGTAGGGATGTCTCCCTGGTCTGGATGCACAACAAGAAGCACAACAAGTACCCAACCGGCCACCACAGCTCCGCCATCGTTGGACAATCCTGCCTCCCCCAACCACCGTCACACCACCAGAGTTAGATTAAATCTTGTGTGCATGCCTAGTTTCTCTGCAATGGCAACGTTTGGTAGCCATGACAAAATTTATTCATTCCGCTGTCTTGGGATGTTTTTCGGCTGCCATGGCAAGCCTTTTTATGTTAGCACTATTTGTTGGTAGGCCAACAACTTTGAGCAATTCTCATGGCGTGCTCAATCCATTCATGGGATGGCATGAACCTATTGGGGTCATGGGCGTTGCACATTTTCTTTGTACCAAATTAAAAGGAGGTGAAAGAAATGAGAACAGTCGTAATTACACGCGACACAAAAAGTCCATGTGTTTCTATTCTTCGTTTTCATCAAGCAAGGCTGAGCTGCGTGTGTGAGACAGGAGATTGGCGACAATTGGCATCAGAGCCTTGTGACATGATGGGAGATGAACACAAACTCAAGGGGCAGCGGGCCCCCCTCGGCAACACCGAGAGCTAAAATCACCAACATTGACTAAGATCTGGGGCAAGATCGTGGAGCCTCGAGTGGTGCGCGAGGGTGGGGGAGGCACACCCCTGGCCCATGATTATACGTGCTAGTGGTCTTTATATAGGAATGGTGGGACGGTGTTGGATATTCTCAACCGCCGGATAGCGATCACATGGCTAGATCGGAAGGAAGGAAGGTAGAGATAGGTGGGTTCTGGGCTATGCACTAGGTGGTTTTGACCCAACAACGAGTTTTATTCACAGACATTTATTAATAGACCAACTATATGCTACACATATCTAAAGGTTTGGATAGTAAATGGACTCTGTTTTGGATGAAATTTGAAACGTAGCCTTACTACACAATTCTGAGACCACACAAATTCATGCCAACTATATTGTTGGCCATTTGGCATGTACTTGGAAAATATATTCATTCCTTAAATAAACAGTGGGTTTGCATACGGGTAAAGTCATCCACCCTCTCGCAGTCGGAATCGGATGTCGTTGTTATCCTTAGACAACATCTTGAACTTGGCCTCACGGACGCGTGCCACTCTAAGGCAGATCGTACTCACGTGACCTAGGCGTCCTTTTCTATGGGCTTGGTGGTGAGTGTCGCAATCATTCCGGCAGAATGCCATGAAGGACTGCCTCAAGGACTAGCTGGTCGTTGCTCCGAACGGTGGTGGCAATCTCGATCACTCCCAGCAGCCCTCGAGAATCACCTCCATCAGAAGGGCTCAGTCTTCATAGTTGGCACGTGTGAACATGGGCAGGGACATGCCTCCCCCTCCCTCGTGCACCACTCGAATCTCCACAATCTGCCCTAGATCTTTAGTCAGTGCTGATGATCTTAGCTCTCGGTGTTGCCGAGGCGGGCTGCTGCCCCTTGAGTTTGTGGTCGTCTCCCATCACGTAACAAGGCCCTGATGCCAATTGTTGGCAATCTCCTCTCTCACACACACAGCTCAACCTTGCTCGATGAACACGAAGAACAGAGACACATAGTATTTTGTGCCGCGTGCAATTGTGACTTTTCTCCTTTCTTTCACCTCCTTTTTTCTGGTACAAGGAAAATGTGCAATGCACACGACCCCGACGGGCTCATGCCATCTCACAAACGGATCGAGTGGGCCACGAGAATCCCTCAAAGTTGTTGAGCCTACCAACAAATCTATACCTACTAATAAAGCAAGGTGCATTTCTCCAATTTCTTCATCCGTTCACCACTAAATTTTTTTTTTGTTACTATTCGAGGTGGTACTAAACTTTTTTACTCCGTCTGTTACCAAAGGAAAAAAGATTTGTGGAGAATTTCGTACGTGGGCCGCGCACCCTATGGCCCAGTAAACTTAGCCCTTTTTTCCTGCCCCCAAAGCAATAAAAATCCTATTTTCCGCTCAATGCGGCATATAGTTTTAGCTATGCACAGGGCGACCAAGACACGGCGGCCCATTTTCGTTTGTGTTTTGTTTCAAATTTTCTTTTTCTGTTTCTTTCTCCTTTTATTTCCTTTTTTTATTTTTCCCATTGCAAGTATATTTTTAATTGTTTTCTAAAATTCCATAATTTTCAAAAAATGTTTGCAGTTTCAATTTTTTTCACAATTTTGTAAAACGTTACGAACTACAAAAATGTTTCTATTTTTTGTTGTGCCAAAATATGTTCAAAATTTAAAAAATATTCTCGTTTTTAGTAAAATGTTCATATTTTTCAGAAAAAATAAGATTTAAACAAATGCATTTAAAAAATGTTCCAAAATCGAAAAATATTCTTGATTTACGTATAGGTTTAAAAATTGAAAAGAATGTTTGCATTAAAAAAACACATTTTCTAAAATTCTTTAGCATGTTTAACACATCTTCATATTTTTTATAAGAATGTTCATGTATTTAAGAAATGTATGCGAATTTCAGGAAATGATCTTTTCAAAAAAAAAATCTTGCTTTGTCCAATAATGTATGGAATTTTCAAAAAATGTTCAAAACTTGGAAAATTGTTCATGTTGCCAAGTATATTCGGTAGTTCATGTTATGAATTCCAAAATTGCGTCCCTATTTAAAAAATGTTTGAAATTTTAAATTTTTGTCATTCTGATTTTTTTTCAGAATTTTAAAAATTATTCCAATTTTTTGGAAAATGTTTGGGTTTTCCCAAATTTGTTCAAGATTAAAAAATATTACAAATTTGAAAAATATTCTTGTTTTAGTGATATTGAAAATAGTTTATGCATTACAAGACACATTTTCTAAATTTCTTCCATATGTTCAAAACATGTTCCCGTTGCCAAAAATTGTTCACAACTTCAAAAAAACGTATTTTTATAAAACATTCATCCTTTTGAGAAATGTTTGTGAATTTCAACAAATGTTCCGTTCAAATTTTTTGTTCATCTTTTTAAAATGTGTGGAATTTAAAAAATCGTAATTTGGAAAATTGTTCATGTTTTGGCATTTCATAGTTAATAGCTTTTTAAAAGTTCAAAAAAAAGTTTTGAATCTGACGTTGCATTAGATCCTTTAATATTAACGCTAACCATTGGTTAGAAGAGCGCATTTGTTTGAGTGGCTCGCAACATGTGGTCGGGTCTTTGAGGTAGTGTGTTCGATTAGTCCCATACTGGGCCTACTCCGCATCCGGTGCATCAAGCTAAGTCGGCTTGTTTAGAATAAGAAACACCATAAATTACTGACAGTGGTAGCTTCCATGCGTCAATAAAAGAGAATATGCTGGTTAATTAGAATTGAAACAAATTATGGGCACGTGTCAATAAAAAAGAATATATTGGTTTGGCTCTAATTAAAAGGTGCCATGTTGAACTAGAGAATACATACATGTGGGGGTCTTAATTCATTCTTATATTAAGCTAGAGGCATGTAATTTTATCCTCCCGTTGCAACGCACGGGCATGTGTGCTAGTAACACTAACATAAAAAAGGCTCGCCATGGCAGCCGAAAAACATCCCATGACAGCAGAACAAATAAATGTTGCCATGGCAGAGAAACTAGGCGCGCACACATGATTTAATCTGACACTGGCGGTGTGACGGTGGTTGAGGGAGAAGGGATGGTCCAGCGCGGGCAGAGGCACGGTGTCCAGTGGGGTGCTTGTTGCGCTTCTTGTTGTGCATCTAGAACCTGAAGACATCCCTGCTGACGTCGATGTTGTGGCACCCTGCGTCTACGATGCCCTTGTTGTGGTTCTGCTGGCGCCACCTCGGGCGCCTTGCTAGCTCCTGCATTCACAACTTCTGCTCGGAGAGAGCTGGGCAGGGAGCCTCTGGCTCTGTGGTCCCCCGGCGGGCAGCTGTGTCGCGCCAAAGAGATGTACGCGGGCGGCTGTTGCGCCACTGGCGTCGGATGGTACGCGGGTGGAGGTTGCAGTGCTGGGGACATGGAGCGTTCATCTTCATACTCCGTGCCTTCCAAGTCGTACTCAATGTCATCTGAGTCGGTGTCAGAGTCGACCCCAGGCAGCTGGTCCTACGGCATCTCCTACCTACGCTGCGGCGGGCCATGGAGCACGCTCGCCGCCCTGGCCGGCGACCTCTCTATTATCACCTAACGGTGGAAGTAGCGGTGGCAGCCGCAGGTCGCGCACTTGTACGACGATGCATCGGCGGGGTTGAGGTCCACCAACGGCATCCACTCCCTGCAGCCGTCCACGGCGTGCCCGCCGCTAGCCATCGCGTGGTTCCTGCCGCACTCCTTGTACTTCACCACTTCCACCGCCGGCACCATGGCCACCCGCCTCGCCTTGTTGACAGAGCCGTTGGGGTACTTGACGTCCATGGCCTTTGTGGTGTCATTCGGCTTGACAAAGATTAACCACTAGTGTCTAAGGCTTGGATTTAGATAGGATCAACGAAGGGGAGAAAAACTCGTAAGGTGGGATGTGAAACGAAGTCTATGAGGTTACAGTATAAAAAGAGCAACGACGACGCTAAAGATGGATATTAGTAATCTTTGTAATTAGTAGTGACTATAGAAAGGAGAAAATCTCCAAAGATCTTAGCGGTAAATGAAAACACACTCTTTGAATCAGTTGCAACTATATCCCGCGTCACTGTCCAGGAGTAAACATGCATGGACCAGTGATCAAAGAATCAATACAGGCAGCATGGAAACCCGGACATTTTTTGTTTAACCTTGGTCATTTTTAGCTATCAATTTACTACTACATCGTCACATAGATGGACGCGACGCGTGTAGACCACCATTGTACATTTTTTGCCCATGTATAGTTGTTAATCAATACCTAAATAATTACCCTGGATTTGAGATATTAACCTTATAAATTTTACCTCTTTTTGCATGACTTGTAAATTTTACCAACTATAGATAACCTCAAAGATATAAACCAAAACAACTAAAAAATGTATCTAGATATTAAAAATATCAAACCCCTGTGTCAAATTTTGCTAAGAACCCTCCGAGATTCATATATGGGCATATCAATCATCGTATTTTTTATCAATTATCACCAAGCATGTGCAAAAGGTAGCCTAAAATATTTTCCACGAGGCATATCAAATCCGACTAACGCAACACAGCGAGAGATTTTACTCGATAATCTGAAACATACCGATAATGAAACTTTCAATGGTGTCTAGAAGACCTAGGTAATGGCAATGCCCTACCATCCTTCTGAAAATCTTCCTTAATTTTACCACGATCAAGAATTTTGAATATACCTCACTCAATGTAACACACCATCAAATTATTAAGCCAGCCACAATACATTTTTCGCCCATGTATAGCTATTAATCAATACCTAAATAATTACCCTCGATTTGAGATCTTATTCTTATAAATTTAACCTCTTTTTTGTGTGACTTATAAATTTTACAACTACAGATAACCTCAAAGATGCAAACCCAAACAACTAGAAAAATGTATCTAGCTATTAAAAATATATAAACCGGTTCAGTGGGTCCTAGGTGACCGCCGCCTTCCTATCTGCTCCCTGGGCACTATTTACTATTCTCTTCTGGCCTCTGCGATGGGCCTAGCCCAATGAGCGCAGAACTGTAACTCACACTCTATGCACAATGTAATATCTGACACCCATATAGTTTGCCCGGTTATTCCCAGTTCCGGCACGGTGACTAAACATTTAAAAATTACATAAAAATGTTCTAACTTGCTTAAATTCATAATGATTTAATCGTTTGTTAACTTAAAATAAGTTGTATATGTAACTTGCTTAGCTTTTCATGTAGATTCTAGATATGTGCCTCTCACCCATGATAGAAATATTTAACTTTCTATTTGAATTAAGAGTGATCCAATAACATTGTTGAATGGTTTAATTGATAACTAATTAACCATAACATGGAATAAAATAATTATATATGTAATTAGACCAGAAAAATGCATAGATTGCAATAGTTTACTTTTCCTGTTTAAAATATCTAAAACATTGTTTAGGGCAGAACATTAACTAATCTGTTATTTCCCATGAGGTGTTTTGGGGGCATGCTATGTATTGTTTTCCCGCCTCATTTAAATGCGTAGATAGGGTAGTTTACTTATGTTTCACTACTTAACTTGTTTAACAACATTTAATATTATTGATTAAATAAACGGGATGAAACCTTTTTCTAAATGTGGAGTTTTGTCCATGTGAAACTAGTTACATATCGAGCTTCACTTAATATGTAGTAATTGCTTGACTTGCCTTTGCCATGCCATGTTTATGTTTGATCTTCAGTCGTGGATTATTTGTTCACCAAATCGTTTGCTTCTTTCTGGTTTGGTTCTTATCAATAGTTTCCAGTAACATTAAGAAGTGTGAGGATATCGTTCGACTACACTTTTGAAGTTTGGATAAATGATCTTCTTCAAAGCGATATAACAGGCAAGGATGACCATTACCTTGGATATTATTACTATATTTGCTTGCTAGATGTCTCGATGTTATTGTTTGGTCTCGTTACCTACCACTTTGTTAAGGCCTCCCAACTGCCATGATATAGGCTTTAACTTCCACTACCTAACAAAACCTTTGATTGCCTATGTTACAGCCTGCTCAACCCCTCTTATAGCTTTGCTAGTTGCAGGTGAATGTGCATACATGTGACAACATGAATATCTTTGGAATATCATTATTATCATGCTCAATTGTTTAATCTTGACTATATACTTAGCTAAGGGTGGAAGCCTTAGGCTTTTGCCCCGGTGTTTTGTTCCACTCCGATCAACCTGAAGTACCAAGAAACAGGTTATTATGTTCCTTGATTATCGGATCCTACTGTGCGTGGGGGTTATGGCCCCCCTTTGACATCCTTTATATAGCATTGCACTCTTCTAGAGGACCCAACATAGGTACTATCAATTGGAAGCCAAAAACTTGTATAGGGAGTGATCAACCTGAGGTATCTTTGAAATAACTTGGGCTAAGAACCAGAAAGAATTAGTCTTCACTAGGCGGCCTGCGGTGCCACCACAGGAAACCGGGTTTGCCTATCATAACCCTTCCCCATCCAACTGGGACTGGATCTAGATATACATTCTGCTCTGGTTCAGATGTTGACCCATCGGGAGGTCTTCTGGATCAGTTTGACATTAGCTAGAGGAACTTGTTAGCTCTGAAGTTCCGGATCACATTCATGTTTACAAAGTGGTTCTAAGAGCCATGTCCCGGTTGGAATGGGGTATGCACGCGGAATGTATAATGGAAAGCTGGAGCACCCCTGCATGGTCAAATCTTTCAGAAAAGCATGTCCGCAGTTACAGATAACTTTGAAATTTATAATTTCAACCATATATAACGTGAATTAATGACTAAAACTTGATCAATGAGTGTGAGCCTTGATTGTCTCTTCTTGAGGGTATGCAAGCAAGAAGAGGACACAATGGGGTGATGGTTGAAATCGTAGGGAGGTGTTCGGGATCACTTCTTGAACAACTAGTTCGCGACCCCTTTTGCATAGATTGATCTCATCCCATTCTAGTATTCACACGACTAGTTAGTTTACATTGCTTAGATGCTTGTTGCAACCTCAACACTTCTACTTGTGAGCTGCACTGGGATTTTCCCTGAAGAGGAAGCGTGAAGCAATATAGTAATGGATAGTATTTCCCGCAGTAGAGAACTAAGGTTATAGAACCAAAACAAGAACCACGCAAACACCCGTCAACAGTACCTACACACACAAGAGCAAATACTTGCACCCAACACAGGCGAGAGGGTTGTCAATCCCCTTGTACTCGCTAATTGCAAGGATCAAATCTGGTAATAGGTGATACATAAATTGCAAATTAAAATAAATAAAAAGAAAATTGCAGCAAGGTATTTTTTGGTTTTTTTAAATATAATTAAAATAGACCCGGGGGCCATAGTTTTCACTAGAGGTCTTTATCTCATAAAAATAGCATACGGTGGGTAGACAAATTATTGTTGGGCAATTGATAGAAAAGCGCAAAGTTATGACGTTATTCATGGCAATGATCATGTATATAGGAATTATGTCCGTGACAAGTAGACCGACTCCTGCCTGCACTACTACTTTTACCCCACCAATCGACCGCTATCCAGCATGTATCTATGGTATTAAGTTCATGAAAAACATAGTAACGCTTTAAGCAAGATGACATTTAAAAAAAGGAGGATGACCTCCAGCCTCTGCATCTGGACGATGCATGCAGCCATTTTATTAATTATTCACAAAGACCTTACAAAGTAATACATCAGTAAGTCTAAAGCCACCATCTTGGCAACATCTATCGCTACTCCTATCCACTTGATGAAGGGGTGCCGATAGTCCGAGTCGAATACCAAATAGTCCTCGCACCAAAGCCTAACATCTAAATCCAAAGACCCCAACCAAGTCGCATTGCCAGGTATCGGGCACAAACCGGTCTGGCGCACTCTCAGAAGCCACCGCCAATGTCATCCACTGATCCATCTTCAGAGCAGGTATTGACGCATCGATTGCCAGGCCTACCATCGATGCCACCATGGCGCCAGACAATGCCACCTCCCTACGCGCATCCATCATCACGCATCCACCGTTGAGACCCTGCTCTGCCACTTTGTCGAGACTCCACATCATCGATGTGTGACGTGAAATGCCATTCCACCGCTGAAACCATCCACTGGTCACTCGAGCCAATGCACACCTTGAAGAATGACGTCTCCAAGGAGGGAACAACACAAGAGCACCGCCATCATCTGATCAACAAATTAAGGGTTTCCCCCGGAGGTAGCGAAAGGAGTTGGGAGCTTCACCTCGATGCTGCCTTCATGAAGGAAACGACGCCAAGGGTGTCGCCCTCGCCTGCTCCGGCCACCGGCCGAACACTATTTTTCACCCGGATTTGTCCCAACAAATCCAACTGACAACCTAGGCACCTCCCCGACAGCGTTTGCCCTAGATCTAGCCACAGAGATCCGGTGACCATCCACGCAACACTGCCACCGTGGGAGCCCTGCTACTTGTGAGTGGCATTGGGATTTTCCCCGAAGAGGAGGGGAGATGCAATGCAGTTGAGATAAGTATTTTCCTCAGTGGGAACCAAGGTTTATCGAACAAATAGGAGAATCACACAAAGCCCCATGAACAACACCTGCACAGACAAAAGCAAATACTTGCACCCAACACGGGCAAGAGGGTTGTCAATCCCCTTGAACTCGTTACTTGCAAGGATTAAATCTTGTACAGGTAGATAGATAAATTGCAAAACAAAATAAAAGTAAATAAATTGCAGCAAGGTATTTTGGGGTTTTTATAATATGATAAAAGTAGACCCGGGGGGCATAGTTTTCACTAGAGGCTTCTCTCTTCAACACATAGATACGGTGGGTAAACAAATTACTATTGGGCAACTAATAGAAAAGCGCATAATTATGATGTATTCACAATAATGATCATGTATATATGCATCATGTTCGACACAAGTAGACCAACTCCTGCGTGCATCTACTACTATTACTCCACCAATCGACCGCTATCCAGCATGCATCATTTTTATTAAGTTCATGGCAAACAGAGTAACGCCTTAAGAAAGATGACATGATGTAGACAAAGTAAACCCAATCAATATGAATAAACACCATCATTTTACCCTCAATAGGAACAATACAATGCGTGCCTAGCTGCCCCTTCTATTATTGGGTGAGGACATCGCAAGATTGAACCCATTACAAAGCACCTCTCCCACTCAATATAAATCAATCTAGTTGGACAAACCAAATCGATAGATCAGAGAAAAATGCAAATCTATAACAATCATGCATAATAAAGTTCAGAAAAGACTCAATTACTTTCAATGAATAATCTGGTCATAAACCCAGAATTCATCGGATCGCAACAAACACACTGCAAAACAAGATTACATTAGATAGAACTCCAAGACAATTGAGGAGAACATTTTATTGAAGATCAAAGAGAGAGAATAAGGCATCTAGCTACTAGCTATGGACCCATAGGTATGTGGTGAACTACTCACGCATCATCGGAAGGCAGCAAGGATGATATAGAAGGTCTCCGAGATCGATTCCCCTCTGGTAGAGTACCGAAAAAGGCCTCCAGATGGGATTGCTGAAGGACAGAAGCTTGCGGTGGCGGAAAAAGTGTTTCAAGTGGCTCTCTGGGGGTTTCCCAATATTTGAGAATTTATAGAAGTGGAATTAGGTCAGACAGAGCCACATGGGGCCCACAAGGTTGCATTGTCGTCTCCTTGTTTGTCCTTTGGACTCCTCCCGAGGCTTCTAAGGTCTCTTTTGTCCAGAAAAAAATCGTCAAAAAGTTTCATAACGTTTGGACTATGTTTGGTATTGATTTTCCAGAAAACCAAAAACAAGCAGAAAATAGCAACTATCACTAGGCATTGGATTAATAGGTTAGTTCCCAAAAATTATATAAAATAGCATAAAAATGAATATAAAGTATCCAAGGTTGATAATATAATAACATGAAACAATCAAAAAGTATAGATGCATTGGAGACTGATAACCCACAAGTATAGGGGATCAGTTGTAGCCTCTTTCGATAAGTAAGAGTGTCGAACCCAACGAGGAGCTAAAGGTAGAACAAATATTCCCTCAAGTTCTATCGACCACCGATACAACTCTACGCACGCTTAACGTTCGCTTTACCTAGAACAAGTATGAAACTAGAAGTACTTTGTAGGTGTTGTTGGATAGGTTTGCAAGATAATAAAGAGCAGGTAAGTAAAAAGTAGGGGTTGTTTAGATGAAGACACAACTAAGTTAGTTTTAGTAGAGAGCTTTTTGTCATGAGAAAGTTATTTGTCCCTAGGCAATAGATAACTAGACTGGTAATCACTATTGCAATTTTATATGCGGGAGAGGCATATGCTAACATACTTTCTCTTCTTGGATCATATGCACTTATGATTGGAACTCTATCAAGCATCCGCAACTACTAAAGATCATTAAGGTAAAACCTAACCATAGCATTAAAGTATCAAGTCCTCTTTATTCCCATACGCAAATAACCTACTTACTCGGGTATGTGCTTATGTCACTCATGCCACCCACCATAAGCAAATCATGAACATATTGCAAACCCTACAGCGGGGATCCCTCATGCTTGCGCGACACAGAGAGCGCCATAGGATAGCACCAATAATAAAACATGCCACTCAAACCAATCACGATCATCAATGAACCCATATGACAAAATGGATGTACTCAAACATCATAGGATAGCCATACATCATTCGGAAATAATATATAGCATTGAGCACCATGTTCAAGTAGAGATTACAACGGGGAGAAGAGGTGTTACACCGCTGCATAGAGGGGTAGAGAGTTGGTGATGACCGCGGTGAAGTTGTTGGTGTAGATCTCCGTCACGATGATGGCCACGACGGCGTTCCGGCGCCACCGGGAGAGAGGGGGAGAGAGCCCCCCTTCTTCTTCTTCTTCCTTGACCTCCCCCCTAGATGGGAGAAGGGTTTCCCCTCTGGTCCATGGCCTCCATGGTGGTGGAGGGGCGAGAGCCCCTCCGAGATTGGATCTCTCTCTCTCTCTCTCTCTCTCTCTCTCTCTCTCTCTCTCTCTCTCTCTCTCTCTCTCTCTCTCTCTCTCTCTGTTTCCTTCTGTTTCTGCGTTCCCTCATTCTGCCCTTTCACATTTTCTTAAATTCCCGGAGATCCGTAACTCCGATTGAGCTGTATTTTGGACACGATTTTTATCCGGATATTGGCTTTCTTGCTGCCAAAGAATGGCACCAACTGCCTTACGGAGTGTCCACGAGGGTCAGGGGCACGCCCTACCCCCTGGGGAACGCCCCTGCCTCGTGGACTCCTCGGGCATCGTCTCGGCGTTGATTCTTTTTCCCAAAAATCCCATATATTCCAAAAAAATCTCCGTGAGTTTTTATTGTGTTTGGACTCTGTTTGATATGGATTTCTGCAAAACAAAAAACATGCAACAAACAGGAACTCGTACTAGGCACTGGATCAATATGTTAGTCCCAAAAATAGAACAAAAAGTTGCCAAAAGTATGTAAAAGTTGTAGAATATTGGCATGGAACAATAAAAAATTATAGATACGACGGAGACGTATCAGAGACGTATCGGCATCCCCAAGTTTAATTCATGCTCGTCCTCAAGTAGGTAAATGATAGAAACAGAATCTGATGTTGAATGCTACCTAAATGTGTATCATGTAATCTCTTTACAGTATAATTATTGACAAATGATGAAGTAACAATATCAACATAAGAATATCCATGAATATAAGAAGCATAATCGTTACTTTTTCAAAATATACAGTCCTTAGGGAATGTTATCCCCACTCATTTTATCATGTTAGCATGGCATGACTCTGCCTTCATCGCATAAATATGAATCATGAGCACCCCGGTGTCAAACCAGTCAATTGGATCGTACTTCTAGTGCGCTTCAGCATTTTCAACCCCATGCAATACATGAGCATGAGCCAAGGATATAACACTATATGTGTAATATAATGCGGTGACAGAGCTCAATAAAGGGAAGTCAAAAAATGAAGAAAGTCTCGCATCGACGCGGCCGACCAGCGGGCGATGGAGCTGCCCACCAATCGATATCAATGCGGGGAGTAGGGATTGGCATGCAACAGATGCACGAAGAGCTATAAAGTGTATGAAAGCTCAATTGAAACTAATTGGGTGTGCATACAACTTGCTTGCTCATGAAGACCTCGGGCATTTGAGGAAGCCCATCATCGGAATATACAAGGCAAGTTCTATAACATTAAATTCCCACTAGTATATGAAAGTGACAAGTCAGGAGACTCTCTATATGAAGAAGATGGTGCTACTCTGAAGCACAAGTGTGGAAAAGGATAGTAACATTGCCCCTTCTCTCTTTTTCTCTCTTTTTTTTGTTGGGCTCTTTTGGCCTCTTTTTTCTTCTTTTTATTTTTCGTCTTGAGCCTCATCCCGACTTGGGGGGATCATAGTCTCCATCATCCTTTCCTCACTGGGACAATTCTCTAATAATGATGATCATCATACTTTAATTTGCTTACAACTTGATATTACTGATACGTCTCCGTCGTATCTATAATTTTTTTATTGTTCCATGCCAATATTCTACAACTTTTACATACTTTTGGCAACTTTTGATACTATTTTTGGGACTAACATATTGATCCACTGCCCAGTGTCAGTTCCTGTTTGTTGCATGTTTTTTGTTTTGTAGAAAATCCATATCAAACAGAGTCCAAACGCAACAAAAACTTAAAGAGATTTTTTTGGAATATATGTGATTTTTGGAAAAAAGAATCAACGTGAGACGATGCCCGAGGAGTCCACGAGACAAGGGGGCGCCCCTGACCCTTGTGGCCACTCCATAAGGCGGTTGGGGCCCTTCTTTCTCTATAAGAAAGCTAATATCTGGATAGAAATCGCGTTAAAATTTCAGCCCAATCGGAGTTACGGATCTCCAGGAATTTAAGAAACGGTGAAAGGCCAAAATCTAGGAGCGCAGAAACAGAAGGAAACACAAAGAGAGATCCAATCTCGGAGGCGCTCTCACCCCTCCGCCGCTATGGAGGCCATGGACCAAATGGTAAACCCTTCTCCCATCTAGGGGGAAGGTCAAGGAAGAAGAAGAAGGAGGGGCGCTCTCTCCCCCTCTCTCCCGGTGGCGCCGGAATGCCGCCGGGGCCATCATCGTGACAGAGATCTACACCAAAAACTTCGCCGCCGTCATCACCAACTCACGCCCCCTCTATGCAGCGCTCTAACACCTCTCCTCCCTGCTATAATATCTACTTGAACATGGTGCTCAACGCTATATATTATTTCCTAATGATGCATGGTTATCCTATGATGTTTGAGTAGATCTATTTTGTCCTATGGGTTGATTGATGATCATGATTGGTCTGAGTTGCATTCTTTATTATTGGTGTTGTCCTATGGTGCTATCCATGTCGCACAAGCATGAGGGATCCTCATTGTAGGGTTTGCAGTATGTTCATGATTTGCTTATGGTGGGTGGCGTGAGTGACAGAAGCACAGACCCGAGTAAATAGGTTGTTTGCGTATGGGAATAAAGAGGACTTGGTACTTTAATGCTATGGTTGGGTTTTACCTTAATGATCTTTAGTAGTTACGGATGTTTACTAGAGTCCAATCATAAGTACATATTATCCAAGAAGAGAAAGTATGTTAGCTTATGCCTCTCCCTCATATAAAATTGCAATAGTGATTACCGGTCTAGTTATCGATTAACTAGGGACAAATAACTTTCTCGTGGCAAAAAGCTCTCTACTAAAACTACTTAGTTGTGTCTTTATCTAAACAGCCCCTACTTTTTATTTACGTGCTCTTTATTATCTTGCAAACCTATCCTATCACACCTCGTACTTGTTCTAGGTAAAGCGAACGTTAAGCACGTGTAGAGTTGTATCGGTGGTCGATAGAACTTGAGGGAATATTTGTTCTATCTTTAGCTCCTCGTTGGATTCGACACTCTTACTTATCGAAAGAGGCTACAACTTATCCCCTATACTTGGGGGTTATCAAGACCTTTTTCTGGCGCCGCTGCCGGGGAGCAATAGCGTGGGGTGAATATTCTCGTGTGTGCTTGTTTGCTTTATCACTAAGTAGTTTTTATTTTCTGTTCTAAGTTGTTTTCTCTCTTTAGTTATGGGTAGGAAACGCAAAATACCAAAAAAATTAGTTGTACCTACTAAACCAATGGTTGAAGAACCACCCGAAATCTATCATACTGCTGAAGCTTTTTACTTGGATCATCTTTGATCCCTATGTGCTCGTGCTGAAATCCCAACTAGCTTAGTAGAGGGCAAATCTTTAGATGAGCACGCTTGTTATGTGCGACACCGCTTATCTCAAAAAGGGAAACTTTTACTCGGTCAAATTCATCATTTGCAATGGTATGTTTGGAATTTATGTGAAATATATGATTTTACTTGTTGTTCTGAAGACCCTAAGAAACACCTTCCCTACCAATGTGAGTTTAGTGATAACGGAATCGTATCTCCGTATGCTAAGGGTGTTTATAATTACTATGATGTTCAACAAATTGAAGAATTTTTTGCTTTTAGGGGTACCTATGAAATTGCTTCTTTGATTGAAAAGTATGATGCTACTCTTTACAAATCTAAAAATTTTGCCATACTTAAATATTGTTATGATAATTATGCTTCTAATGCTTATGTTAAACCATATATTGAGGACTCCTCCGCTGTCGAAGAAGAGAGTAACATTTTGCAGGAGTCTATGGAAGAATAAATTGATGAAATTCTAAGCTCATTGGATGAAAGAGATGATGAGGAGAGCGAAGAATAAAAGGAGGAAGAGCGTATCAGCTACCCATGCCCACCTTCTAATGAGAGTAACCCTCCAACTCATACATTGTTTAATGTCCCTTCATTCTTACCGAAGGATGAATGCTATGATAATTGCTATGATCATGTTGATTCATTTGAAATATCCCTTTTTGATGAACTTGATAATTGCTATGCTTGTGGCCAAGATGCCAATATGAATTATGCTTATGGAGATGGACTTTCTATAGTTCCTTATGTTAAGAATGAAATTGTTTCTATTGCACCCACACATGATATCCTATTATCTTTTTGAATTCTCCAAACTACACTATATTAGAGAAGTTTGTTTTTATTAAGGATTATATTGACTGTCTGCCTTTTACCGTTGCACATGATAATTTTGATGAATGTAATATGCATGTGATTGCTGCTCCTACTTGCAATTATTATGAGAGAGGAACTGCATCTCCGCCTCTCTATGTTTCCAATATGATAAAATTGCAAGAAACTGCTTATACTATGCATTGGCCTTTACTTTGTGTGCATGAATTGTTCTTTTATGACATGCTGATGCATAGGAAGAGAGTTAGACTTTTTCAATACATGATATATGTTACTTTGTGCTCACTACTAAATTACAAATCATTGTTAATTAAAATTGGCTTTGATATACCTTGGGATCCAGGTGGATCCATTACTTGAGCACTATATGCCTAGCTTAATGGATTTAAAGAAAACGCTACCAGGGAGACAACCCAGAAGTTTTAGAGAGTCATTTATTTCTATTGATTGCTTATATATAGTTTGAAAACAAAAAATAAAGTGGGGAACCTAAAACTTTTCAAAAAGAAAAGTGAAAGTAAGAAGGACGAGCATCGTTGAAGTGGGGGAGCTCCTTGAACTTTGTTCATGCTCATGGAAACTTTGCAAATCTTGAATTACAGAAACTTTTAAACAAAAATAATTATCCCCTTGTATAAATCCTTTGTATTATAAAAATAATGTGCCAAGATTTGCCTTTAGGATGATTAGATTGCCTGTTTGGTTTGTGCAGTGCAAAAACAGAAACTTTGGTTGTAGCGCGTGAATTTACATTTTTTTATTGGAAAGTCAAATGGTTCTGAAACTTTTTGCACATTACTTCTATACAAATTGTTTATTTTTTCCTAATTTTTCAGAATTTTTGGAGTTGCAAAAGTATGGTAGATGTTCAGATTGCTACAGAGTGTCCTGTCTAGACAGATTCTGTTTTTGATGCATTGTTTTGCTAGTTTTGATGAAACAATCAATTTTATCAGTGGTATAAGCCATAGAGAAGTTATAATACAGTAGCTAAAATGCAAAAACAAGATATGAATGAGTTTTCAACAATACTTAAAGTGGTGATTTGTTTATTATACTAACGGATCTCACGAGGGTTTTGTTAAGTTTTGTGTGATTGAAGTTTTCAAGTTTTGGGTGAGATCGCGATGGATGAAGGAATAAGGAGTGGCAAGAGCCTAAGCTTGTGGATGCCCGAGGCTCCCCAAGGTAATATTCAAGGACTCCCAAGCAACTAAGCTTGGGGATGCCCCGGAAGGCATCCCCTCTTTCTTCTAACAATCATCGGTAATTTTATTTGGAGTTATATTTTTATTCGTCACATGATATGCGTAAATCTTGGAGCATCATGTGCCTTTTATTTTTATTTTTAGTAATGCACCATGCTGGTATGAGATAGTACTTGGTTGATTTGTAGAATGCCATGTGCACTTCACTTATATCTTTTGAGTATGGCTTTATAGAATGCTTCATGTGCTTCACTTATATCATTTGAAGTTTTGATTGCCTGTTTCTCTACATATAGAAAACCTCCATTTGTAGAATGCTCTTTTTCTTCACTTATATTTGTTAGAGCATGGGCATATCTTTTGTAGAAAGAATCAAACTCTCTTGCTTCACTTATATCTATTTAGAGAGATGACAGGAATTGGTCATTCACATGGTTAGTCATAAAATCCTACATAAAACTTGCAAATCACTGAATATGATATGCGTGATTCCTTGCAATAATTTTGCGATATAAACATGGTGATATTAGAGTCATGCTAGTGAGTAATTGTGGATTGGTAGAAATACTTGTGTTGAGGTTTGTGATTCCCGTAGCATGCACTTATGGTGAACCATTATGTAACAAAGTTGGAGCATGAGGTATTTTTTGATTGTCATCCTTTGTGTGGAGGTCGGGATCGCGCGATGGTTAACTCCTACCAACCCTTCCCCTACGAGCATGCGCGTAGTTCTTGGTTTCTATGACTAATAGATTTTGCAATAAGTATGTGAGTTCGTTATGACTAACGTTGAGTCCATGGATTATACACACTCTCACCCTTCCACCATTGCTAGCCTCTTCTTGTGCCACGCAACTTTCGCCGGTACAATACACCCACCATATACCTTCCTCAAAACAGCCAATTATTATGGCATTTCCATAGCCATTCCGAGATATATTGCCATGCAACTTCCATCATACATGAATTGAGCATTCATTGCCATATTGCTTTGCATAATCGTAAGATAGCTAGCATGATATATTCATGGCTTGTCCATTTTTTGATATCTTTGCTATGCTAGATCATTGCACATCCTAGTACACTGCCAGAGGAATTCATATAGAGTCATGTTATTCTACATATCGAGTTCTAATTTTTGAGTTGTAAGTAAACAAAAGTGTGATGATCATCATTATTAGAGCATTGCCCGTGTGAGGAAATAAAAATAAAATAGGCCAAAGAAGCCCAAATAAAAAAATAGGCCAAAGAAGCCCACCAAAAAAAACAAACAAAAAATGAGAGAAAAAGAGAGAAGGGGCAATGCTACTATCCTTTTACCACACTTGTGCTTCAAAGCAGCACCATGTTCTTCATAGAGAGAGTCTCCTATGTTGTCACTTCATATACTTGTGGGAATTTTTCA
The DNA here is from genome assembly GCA_021437245.1 of Aegilops speltoides. Classification (NCBI taxonomy): domain Eukaryota; kingdom Viridiplantae; phylum Streptophyta; class Magnoliopsida; order Poales; family Poaceae; genus Aegilops; species Aegilops speltoides. The sequence goes on along the minus strand of JAHHZJ010000245.1, from coordinate 62,093 downwards.
TTATAGAACTTGTCTTGTATATTCCAATGATGGGCTTCCTCAAATGCCTGAGGTCTTCATGAGCAAGCAAGTTGTATGCACACCCACTTAGTTTTCAGTTTGGGCTTTCATACACTTATAGCTCTAGTGCATCCATTGCATGGCAATCCCTACTCACTCACAATGATATATATCGAGGGGCATCTCCATAGCCCGTATATACGCCTAGTTGATGTGAGACTATCTCCTTCTTTTTTGTCTTCTCCACAACCACCATATTCTATTCCACCCAGAGTGCTATGCCCATGGCTCATGCTCATGTATTGCATGGAAGTTGAAAAAGTTTGAGAATACTCAAGTATGAAACAATTGCTTGGCTGAAACCGAGGTTGTACATGATTTGAATATTTTGTGTGATGAAGATGGAGCATAGCCAGACTATATGATTTTGTACGGATAAATTTCTTTGGCCATGTTATTTTGAAAAGACATATGATTGCTTTATTTGCTTGAAGTCTTATTGTCTTAATGTCAAATGATAGACTATTGCTTTGAATCACTCGTGTCTTAATATTCATGCCATGATTAGATTATATGATCAAGATTATGCTAGATAGCATTCCACACCAAAAATTATCTTTTTTTATCATTTACCTACTCGAGGACGAGCAGGAAATAAGCTTGGGGATGCTGATACGTCTCCGTCGTATCTATAATTTTTTATTGTTCCATGCCAATATTCTACAACTTTTACATACTTTTGGCATCTTCTTATACTATTTTTGGGACTAACATATTGATCCAGTGCCCAGTGTCAGTTCCTGTTTGTTGCATGTTTTTTGTTTCACAGAAAATCCATATCAAATGGAGTCCAAACGCGATAAAAAGTTACAGAGATTTTTATTGGAATATATGTGATTTTTTGGGGAAAATAATCAACGTGAGACGATGCCCGAGGAGTCCACGAGACAGGGAGCGCGCCCTAGGGGGGAGGGCACGCCCCTGGCCCTCGTGGCCACTCCGTAAGGTGGTTAGGGCCCTTCTTTCGCCGCAAGAAAGCTAATATCCAGATAGATATCGTGTTGAAATTTCAGCCGAATTGGAGTTACGGATCTCCGGGAATTTAAGAAATGGTGAAATGCCAGAATCTGGGAGCACAGAAATAGAAGGAAACAGAGAGATAGATCCAATCTCGTAGGGGCTCTCACCCCTCCACCGCGATGGAGGCCATGGACCAGAGGGTAAACCCTTCTCCCATATAGGGGATAGGTCAAGGAAGAAGAAAAAGGAGGGGGCTCTCTCCCCCTCTCTCCCGGTGGCACTGGAACGCCGCCGGGGCCATCATCATGACGGAGATCTACGCCAACAACTTCACCGCCGTCATCACCAACTCTCTCCCCCTCTATGCAGCGGTGTAACACCTCTCCTCCCCACTGTAATATCTACTTGAACATGGTGCTCAACGCTATATATTATTTCCTAATGATGTATGGCTATCCTATGATGTTTGAGTAGAACCGTTTTATTCTATGGGTTGATTGATGATCATGATTGGTTTGAGTTGCATGTTTTATTATTGGTGTTGTCCTATGGTGCTCTCCGTGTCGCACAAGCATGAGGGATCCCTGTTGTAGGGTTTGCAATATGTTCATGATTTGCTTATGGTGGGTGGTGTGAGTGATAGAAGCACATACTCGAGTAAGTAGATTGTTTGCGTATGGGAATAAAGAGGACTTGATACTTTAATGTTATCGTTCGGTTTTACCTTAATGATCTTTAGTAGTTATGGATGTTTGCTAGAGTTCCAATCATAAGTGCATATGATCCAAGAAGAGAAAGTATGTTAGCTTATGCCTCTCCCTCATATAAAATTGCAATAGTGATTACCGGTCTAGTTATCGATTACCTAGGGACAAATAACTTTCTCGTGATAAAAGGCTCTCTACTAATACTAACTTAGTTGTGTCTTTATCTAAACAGCCCCCACTTTTTATTTACGTGCTCTTTATTATCTTGCAAAACTATCATATCACACCTACAAAGTACTTCTAGTTTCATACTTGTTCTAGGTAAGACGAACGTTAAGCGTGCATAGTGTTGTATCGGTGGTCGATAGAACTTGAGGGAATATTGGTTCTACATTTAGCTCCTCGTTGGGTTCAACACTCTTACATATCGAATGAGGCTACAACTGATCCCCTATACTTGTGGGTTATCAATTACAACTCGATAAAACTAATAAATATGATTCTATATGAATTCCTCTGGCAGTGTACCAGGATGTGCAATGATCTAGCGCAATATGGCAATGAACATGTATGTCATGAAAGCGGAATGGTGGAAGTTGCATCAAAATATATCTCATAATGGCTATGGAAATGCCATAATAGGTAGGTATGGTGGTTGTTTTGAGGAAGATATAAGGAGGCTTACGTGTGATAGAGTGTATCATATCACTTGGTTTGGATGCACCAACAAAGTTTGCACCAACTCTCGAGGCGAGAAAGGGTAATGCATGGTACTGAAGAGGCTAGCAAATTGCAGCAGGATTAGAGTGTGTATAATCCATGGACTCACATTAGTCATAAAGAACTCACATACTTATTGTGAAATCCTATTAGCCCTCGAAGCAAAGTACTACCCGCATGCCCCTAGGGAATTGGTTGGTAAGAGTTAACCATCATGTGCATCCAATTATAACAGCACTCAAGGATTTCAATCAGAAATACAAATGCTCAAACCTCCCCACCATGCCATGACCAACACTTAGATGACAAGTCAATAACAAGCTTTAATACCGATATTTCTACTAACCAATGATCATGAACCTATACCCTTTCATATTATGACATCAATATCATTAAACCATGCGTTCCATATTTAGTGATCTACATGAAAGTTTTTATTATATCCCCCTTGAATACCTATCCTTTTTGGACTAGTCTTATAGCCCGTACATATTTCCATTACTATTGATTAGACTCTCAAAAATATTTAAGTGAAGGATGATAGTGTAACTATTTCTATAAAGTATAACCACTGTCATGCTCTAAAAGATATAAGTGAAGCACTAGAGCAACTGCCTAGCTCAAAAGATATAAGTGAAGCACATAGAGTATTCTAACAAATCATAAATAAATGCATGTCCCTTTCAAAAGGCGTGTCTAGCAACCAATGATTGTGGCAATCTAAAAAGCAAACAAAGCAAAGACTATAATACAAGATGCTCCAAGCAAAACGCATATCATGTGACGGATAAAAATGTAGCTCCAAGTAACATGGTGATATATTATAGACGGAAGAGGGGATGCCTTCCGAGGCATCCCCAAGCTTAGACGCTTGGGTCTTACGTGAATATTACCTTGGGGTGCCTTGGGCATCCCCAAGCTTAGGGTCTTTCCGCTCCTTATTCCTTTATCCATCGTGATCTCACCCAAAACTTGAAAACCTTAGAACACAAAACTCAACACAAACCTCGTGAGATCCGTTAGTATAATAAGCAAATCATAAACTTTAGGTACTGTTATGAACCCATTTCATATTTTAATCTTGCATAATACCTACTGTATTATAAATTCTCCATGACTTATAACCCCCCCCGCGATATAATCCGTAGCATCATCAAAACAAGCGAACTATGCAATAGAAAACAGAATCTGTCTAAAACAGAACAATCTATAATAATCTGAACAAATACCATACTTCTATAACTATAAAAATTCTGAAAAATTAGGATGACATGGGAAATTTGTATATCAATCATGTGTACAAAATACAGATGAAAATCACATTCGAGTGATTCTTAAAAGTTCCTGGACTGAGAGCCAAAGTTTCTGTATTTTCACATAACCAAGTCAACTATTATCCAAATCATCCCAAAGGCTTTACTTGGCACTAACATTAGTTAAAGCATAAAAAACAATCATAACAGTATCAATAATTGTGTCAACACACCAAATATAGAAAGTAAAAGCAAAAACTTTAACATAACTATTGGGTTGCCTCCCAACAAGTGTTATTGTTTTATGCCCCTAGCTAGGCATGAGGCATTGTTTCAAGTATTGTCATCCTTCACATTAGTTCCATAGGCGGCCCTCATAATAGATTCATATGGTGGTTTAATTCTCTTCCTAGGGAATTCTTCCATCCATTTCTCTATGAAAATTGGAACCTTATGTTAACTTCTTTCATATCAGTAATAGCACTGATAGTTCGTAGGAAAGGTCTAGTATTATAGGACAAAGATGGATTGCATTCAATACCAAGCACAATGAAATACATAGGCACATTATTACTATTAGGAAGTATAAGCACACCATTTATTTTACCCAATGGTTTCTTAATAGTTGATTCCGCTAAGTGCAAATTAAGGGAACATGCATCCATATTGGTGAGACTAGCACGTCACATAAAGATTTTGGTGCAGTGGAGACACTAGCACCTAGATCACACAAAGCATTACAATCATAATCTTTAATTTTTACTTTAATAGTAGGTTCCCATTCATCATGCAATTTTCTAGGTATAGAAACTTCCAATTCTAGCTTTTCTTCATGAGCTTTGATCATAGCTTCTACAATATGTTTAGTAAAAGCTTTATTTTATCCATAGGCATTGGGTGAATTTATCATGGATTGCAACAAGGAAATACATTCAATCAAAGAACAATTGTCATAATTAAAGTCCTTGTAATCCAAAGTAGTGGGCATATCACTATTTAAAGTCTTGACCTCTTCAAACCCACTTTTATCATTTTTATCATTAAGATCATCGCCCTCCGAACAATTGGGACACCTTATAGATAAACTTGACTCATCTCCAATCCCTTTTTCATCAAGTTTTATATTACTAAACAAAGATTCAATAGGTGATACATCAACCATTTTAATATATTCATCATGATTATGATAAAAACCGGGAGGAATAGTCTTTTCTAGGAATTCTCGCTTAGCTCTCAACCTAGTGGTTCTCTCTTTGCTTTCATTAATGGAGACATATATAGATTTAATAGACTCATTAATACCATGCTTGGGTGCTAAAATTTTAATTTTAGGAGTTTCCACATCATGAGCAATTCTATCCATGTTTCTGGCCATATCATCAACTTTACTCAATTTTTCTTCTACCATAGCATTAAAAATATTTTGAGAACTAATAAATTATTTAATGTTGTTCTCAAGGTTAGTAGGTATCCTATTATTATTCTTGTAAGAATTTCCATAGGAATTACCATAATTACTAGAGGAGTTTCCAGGATACGGTCTAGGATTAGAATTAACTCTATAAGCATTGTTCTTGAAATTATTTCTAGAGAAAAAATTCACATCAATGGCCTCATTATTTAGCACCCTCCAAACAAGTAGGAGAATCACGCAAAGCATCATGAACAGCACCTGCACAGACAAAAGCAAATACTTTCACCCAACGAGGGCAAGAGGGTTGTCAATCCCCTTGAACTCGTTACATGCAAGGATCAAATCTTGTATAGGTAGATAGATAAATTGCAAAACAAAATAAACATAAATAAGTTGCAGCAAGGTATTTTTGGTTTTTATAATATGATAAAAGTAGACCCGGGGGGGCATAGTTTTCACTAGAGGCTTCTCTCTCAAACACATAGCATGCGGTGGGTAAACAAATTACTGTTGGGCAATTGATAGAAAAGCGCATAATTATCATGTATTCACGGAAATGATCATGTATATATAGGCATCACGTCCGAGACAAGTAGACCAACTCATGCCTGCATCTACTACTATTACTCCACCAATTGACCACTATCCAGGATGCATCTATGGTATTAAGTTCATGACAAACAGAGTAACGCCTTAAGCAAGATGACATGACGTAGACAAAGTAAACCCAGTCAATATGAATAAACCTCGTCGTTTTACCCTTAATAGCAACACTACAATACGTGCCTCACTGCCCCTTCTGACATGAGGTGAGGACACGACAAGATTGAACCCATTACAGAGCATCTCTCCCAAATGAAGATTAATCAATCCAGTTGGCTAAACCAAATAGATAGATCAGGGAGAAATACAAAGTTATAACAATCATGCATAATAAAGTTCATAAATGACCCAATTACTTTCAATGAATAACTTGATCATAAAGCCACACTTCATGGGATCCCAACAAACACATCGCAAAAGAAGATTACATCGGATAGAACTCCAAGAAGATCGAGGAGAACATTGTATTGAAGATCAAAGAGAGAGAAGAAGCCATCTAGCTTCTAGCCATGGACCCGTAGGTCTGTGGTGAACTACTCACACATCAATCAGAAGGCAACAAGGATGATGTAGACACCCTCCATGATTGATTCCCCCTCCGGCAGAGTACTAGACAAGGCCTCCAGATGGGATCATGGAAGAACAGAAGCTTGTGGAGGCAGAAAAAGTGTTTCAGGTGGCTCTCTGGGAGTTTCCCAGTATTTGAGAATTTATAGAAGTAGAATTAGGTCAGAGGGAGCCATGTGGAGCCCACAAGGTAACAGGGCGAGTCATGTTACCTTGTCGTCTCCTTGTTTGTACCTTGACTCCTCCGAAAGCTTCCAGGGTCTCTTTTGTCTAGAAAAAATCGTCAAAAAGTTTCGGGCATTTGGACTCCGTTTGGTACTGATTTTCTAGAAAACCGAAAACAAGTAGAAAACAGCAACTGGCACTAGGCAGTGGGTTAATAGGTTAGTTCCCAAAAATAATATAAAATAGCATAAAAATGCATACAAAGTATCCAAGATTGATAATATAATAGCATGAAACAATCAGAAATTATAGATACATTGGAGAAGTATCACACACCGACCACTGCTTGTGTGTGCCCCCACTAGAGCCTGAGAGGAGGGCCACCACCCCACTTCGCCAAACCGTGAGAGCCACCGAGAGGGATCCCATGCGCTCGTCACCCGTCTCTTGTCCGATTTGGAGCCAAAGCCACCAGATCTCTGGTGCATATCCGCCTTGGTCAGTGACAGCACCACGCCATGCCGCCACGGGAAGTACGAGCTTCACCTGCCCCACCTTGGGATCCAAGCCAAACGTCAGCGCCACAACCGGCCACGTTCCATCGCTGCTGAACCATCGAGCCGTCGACAACTGCAGCCATGGCCGCTATGACCACGCGGACGCGCCGAGCAGCCATCACCACCCGATCTTCCATGTCGCCTTACAGCTCCACTGCCTCCGCCCACCACCACGCCCCCGCCTTGTGTCGTCCCTGAAGGATAGTTGTCGCGCCGCTGCGATCCAGATCCGGCGGAAGCGCCCCAGCGCCATTGGATGACCCACCACACCCGATCTTGATGTGGGAGGGAGCACGTCCTCCGCCACCACCAGCGGTGATGGAGGGGAGGCTGGGGATGCAGGCAATGCAGTCTAGGATCTCTTCCCAATTCGCACTGGCAGGGGCGACATGGGGGACACGCTGGGTTGGTTAGGACCCCCGATCAGATGGGGGAACAAACCCCTTTAAATGGGAGAGATTTTTACTTCCCAGCCTATGCACCAACTAGCTATTTTTGTATGAGTACCAAGATAAACATGGTTCTCATAATTTTTTAAATGAGTACCAAGATATTTTTTGATGAGTGGTTCCATCACACACCAAGCTTGATCCTAAATAAATGGGGGAAACCCCATGTGCATCACCTATCAATTCTAGGAATTGAACTTGGGTCGTTGGGTTGCACAACCACATGCCCAACCACTGAGCCAATGCACATCTCCCACTAAAGATAAATCAATCTAGTTGGCCAAAACGGATAGATCAGAGAGAAATACAAAGCTATAACAATCATGCATAATAAAGTTCAAAAAGACTCAAATACTTTCAATGAATAACCTCATCATAAACCCACAATTCATCTGATCCCAACAAACACACCGCAAAAGAAGATTACATCGGATAGAACTCAAGGGAGAACATTGTATTAAAGATCAAAGAGAGAGAAGAAGCTATCTAGCTAATCACTATGGGCCCATAGGTCTGTGGTAAACTACTCACACATCATCGAAAGTGCAGCAAGGTTGATGTAGAAGCCCTCCATGATCGATTCCCCTCCGGCAAAGTACCGAAAAAGTCCTCCATATGGGATCACGGGAGAACAGTAGCTTGCGGCGGCGGATAAATTGTTTCGATTTTCTCTGTTTTGGTTTTGGGATTTATGGGAACTTGTAGGCTTGGAATTAGGTCAAATGGAGCTATGTGGGACCCACAAGCTCAGGTGGCGCCCCCCTGGGGGCTCATCGTGTGAGCTTGCGGCTCTCCCATATGTCTTTTGGCCTCCTTCCGAAGCTTCTAGGGTCCCTTCTGGTCAAGAAAAAATCACCGTAAAGTTTCATCCGGTTTGGACTTTCTTTGGTACTTTTTTGGAAAAACAATAAAATAGGAAAAAACAGTAACTGACACTAGACACTGAGTTAATAGGTTAGTTTGTAAAAATGATATAAAATTGCATATAAAGTATCTAAGATTGATAATATAATAGCATGAAACAATAAAAAAATATAGATATGTTGGAGACGTATCAACCACTTATTCATATCCAACCCATGAGTATTGTTAGTATTACCCGAGGTGCTCAAGGTGAGTCCAATGGACTTACCCTTGCCACATCAACCCCACGTGCAAGTATAGGTTTGGGTGAAGCTTTGCTCTAAGGTGAGAGCATGGAACGTTCTACGTGGAGTTCTTCTTCAACGATGACTACTAGAGATAAGGATCCGAGACGACATCTTGGAACCCATTGGCTTTGGGGCATTTGCTTATGTTCGAGCCTCTTTAGGCAAAATTGGTTCTTGTCTATACTTAGACCCATGTTCTAATTCTTCTTCTGCATGTGGTAATATTGGGTCATGTGACATCTGATTGGTGTTTAACTATGTTATCATATTGGCATATGTTTGCCCTATTGTTCACTCATATTAACTTGTTCTATCTTGTTTAGTTGTGCTTGTTGTGATATTCCACCTTTGTTCACTAGCATATGACAGTGCGTGTATTTTTTTGAAGTCATATTGAAAGTGCAACTATCCCTAGGTGGTTTTGGTAATTCATAACAACATATAGCTCATTGAGCTAATGCTATTCCAAGACTATTATTTAAGGAAAGCTCAATGAATTGCATAGCATGGATGATGAAAGTGGATCCCTCAAAATACTAAGGACAAAGGATTGGCTCAAGCTCAAAAGCTCAAGACTCTTCATTTTATATTTTAGTGATCCAAGATCACATTGGGTCTATAGGAAAAGCCAATAGTATCAAGGAGGGATGAGGTGTTGCTTAATGAGCCTCTTGCTTCATGTGCTTAGTGATATGCTCCAAAACCCTCAACTATTTTCCCACATCCACAAATGACCTAAACCCAAAGCCAAAATCGGTCACACCGATTCTTCCTATCCGGCGCCACCGATTTCAAAAGTCATAGGCACTGCCACAAACCCTAAGCAAATCGGTCTTACCGATAGGGATCTCGGTCTCATCGAGATGGGGTTGCAATCTCTGTGTTTCCTTCGTAACGTTTCGGTCTAACTGAAGTGAGCGATCGGTCCCACCGAGATTCCAATGTAAACTCTCTGTTTCCTTTTTGTAATATTTCGGTCTCACCGAAAAGAGCAAATCGGTCCCACCGAGTTTACCTGACCAACTCTCAGGAAAGCTTATAACCAAATCGGTCACACCGAGTTTGTGTAATCGGTCTTACCGAGATTACGTTAAGCCCTAACCCTAACCGAACCGGTCTCACCGAGATGCATGTCAGTCCCACCGAAAATCACTAACAGTCACTAGGTTTACTAAATCGGTCCGACCAAGTTTAATGATTCGGTCCCACCGCTTTTGGTAAATTGTGTGTAACGGTTAGATTTTGAGTGGAGGCTATATATACCCCTCCACCTCCTCTTCATTCGTGGAGAGAGCCATCAGAACAAACCTACACTTCCAACTTACACTTTCTGAGAGAGAACCACCTACTCATGTGTTGAGGCCAAGATATTCCATTCCTACCATATGAATCTTGATCTCTAGCCTTCCCCAAGTTGCTTTTTCCACTCAAATCTTCTTTCCACCAGATCCAAAACCTATGAGAGAGAGTTGAGTGTTGGGGAGACTATCATTTGAAGCATAAGAGCAAGGAGTTCATCATCAACGCACCATTTGTTACTTCTTGGAGAGTGGTGTCTCCTAGATTGGCTAGGTGTCACTTGGGAGCCTCCGACAAGATTGTGGAGTTGAACCAAGGAGTTTGTAAGGGCAAGGAGATCGCCTACTTTGTGAAGATCTATCGCTAGTGAGGCAAGTCCTTCATGGGCGACGGCCATGGTGAGATAGACAAGGTTGCTTCTTCATGGGCCCTTCGTGGGTGGAGCCCTCCATGGACTCTCGCAGCCGTTACCCTTCGTGGGTTGAAGTCTCCATCAACGTGGATGTACGATAGCACCACCTATCGGAACCACGCCAAAAACATCCGTGTCTCCAATTGCGTTTGAATCCTCCAAACCCTTCCCTTTACTTTCTTGCAAGTTGCATGCTTTAATTTCCGCTGCCTATATACTCTTTGCATGCTTGCTTGAATTGTGTGATGATTGCTTGACTTGTCCTAAAGTAGCTAAAATCTGCCAAACTCTAAAATTGGGAAAAGGTTAAGTTTTTATTGGTCAAGTAGTCTAATCACCCCCCTCTAGACATACTTCAAGGTCCTACAAGTGGTATCAGAGCTTTGGTCTCCATTTGCTTTGATTTCCATAGATTTTGGTGGTCATAGCCTTGGTTTCACAACCTAGGAGAGTATGGCGTCTAGCGGGGGAAATTATCACCGTATAGGTCCTTACTTTGATGGTACTAATTTTGCTAGTTGGAAGCATAAGATGAAAATGCATATTCTTGGACATAACCCCGCCGTTTGGGGAATTATTTGTATTGGCTTGCAAGGTGAATTCTTCGATGGGAGAGAACTGAACCGTGAAGCTAATGCGGAAGAATTGAAGATGCTGCAATACAACGCTCAAGCTTGTGATATCATCTTCAACGGATTGTGCGCCGAAGAATTCAACAAAATCAGCCGTCTTGAGAATGCAAAGGAAATTTGGGATACTTTGATTGATATGCATGAAGGTACCGAGTCCGTCAAGGAATCCAAGTTGGATGTGCTCCAAAGTCAGCTTGACAAGTTCAAAATGAAGGATGGTGAAGGTGTCGTTGAAATGTACTCTAGGCTTGCTCTTATCACAAATGAGATTGCCGGCTTAGGGAGTGAAGAGATGACCGACAAATTCATCATCAAGAAGATCTTAAGAGCATTGGATGGAAAGTATGATACCGTGTGCACATTGATTCAAATGATGCCAAACTACAAATATCTCAAGCCAACGGAAGTCATTGGAAGAATTGTTGCTCATAAGATGTCACTCAAGGATAAGGAGGAACTTCACAACATGTCAAGTGGTGCTTACAAAGCCTCAAGTGAAGTCCCCACATCATCAAGTGAGAAACCAACCTTCAATGAAGAATTGAGCTTAATGGTGAAGAACTTCAACAAATTCTACAAGAGTAGAAGCAAAGAAAGAAGCTCCAAGTCAAGGTCTTACAATGACAAGAGATCTTCTATTCGAGAGCGAAATTGCTACAATTGTGGGAGACCCGGACACTACTCCAATGAGTGTAGGGCACCCTACAAAAGAAGAGAAGATTCTCCAAGAAGAAGGAGCAAAAGAGAAGAATCACCACCAAGAGAGAGGAGGAGTAGAGATGATCATTATGAACGAAGACCCTCACGAAGAAGCAAGGATTCGGAAAGGAAGGACAAGTCATCAAGGAGCTACACAAAACAAAGACATCAAGCTCATGTTGGTGAATGGGTTTCCGGATCCGACTCCGACAATCACTCCGAGAGAAGCTATCACTCTGACTCCGAATATGCTCAAGATGAAGGTGTTACCTGTCTAGCACTTGTGTCAACCAACTCCTATGACATATTTGATTCACCAAATGAAGGTGTTGGAAGATGCTTGATGGCCAAAGGTCCAAAGGTAACACATCCCGAGTATGTTGATTTCAATAGTGATGAAGATGACTTGCTTGTGGATGATGATTTACTTGTTGACAACTCTAGTGATGAATACTATGATGAAACATCAATTAATCATGCTAATCAAGATAAAACGAATGACAGTGATAAGGAGAAGATTGAGCTTCTAACTAAAGAACTAAACTCTCTTAAGTTAGCTCATGAAACTATCTACGAAGATCATCGAGAACTTTTAAGGGCTCATGAGAAGTTATGCTTTGAAAAGCTCAATCTTGAGCAAGAGCATGAGTTCTTAAAGGCAATCAATGATGATCTTTGCAAGAAAAGTTCTTCTTACATTGCCAAGCGTTTACTCTTATCTACTTACATGCCTCAAGTCAAGTCTAGTAACAAGTACAAGAAAGATACTTCCTCTAGTAGTAACAATAATAATGTCAAATCCAATATTGTTGCTTCTAGTAGTTCTCTTAATTACACTAATGATTCTCTTAGCCAAGTTACACTAGAGCAAGAAAATAGCTTATTGGAGGGAATTATAGAGAAAGGTGTTTACAAGAGCCTTGCTGGGAGTAAGCAGTTCGAGGAAATTGTACGCAAGCAAGGAAGGCACCGGAAGAATCAAGGTGTTGGTTTTGAACGAAAGTTCAATGCCAATGGAGTTGAGTGGGAAGAAGATCACTACCCCAAGATGAAGTTTGTTCCTCAACAAGAGAAGTATGATCCTACTTCCTTCAAGGGAACACAAGCTCAAGATGATCTTCCACCACAAGACCACAAGAACAAAGGCAAGGACAAGCTTCAAGAAGAGATTGATGCATTCGAAGAAGCACCTAAAGCCTCGTTCAAGTGGGTCCCCAAGACTACGTCAAGTTCTACTTCATCAAGTACAACTACAACTCAAAGGATTCCCATCAAGATGATGTGGATCCCGAAGAAGAAGAACTAGAAAGTTCTTGAGGGTGACTCCGCCAACATTCTTCACTCATATCATTTTGGCAAGAACAAGTGCAATCAACTTCCCCATCTTGCACCAGTTCAAGGAGTCACAAACCCTCATGTTGGTAAGACAAGGGACAAGGTAATCTAATGAATTCATGGACATCATCTTGTGTGTGCATCACTCTATGTCCATGGATATTCTTGTTTGTTCCTTGTGGGACTAACCCATGTAGGTAAGTTGAAAGTGCAACTCACTCCAAAGGATTGCTCCAAATGATCTACATCAACATTCAGCATCCACATCTTCAACACCTACATGAAGTCATCATCGACAAAACCCAAGGTTAGTTCATCCCTCTTAGGGGGGATCTCACATCTAGGGGGAGCTTAACTCTAAGAATTGAGTCAAAGCAACTCTAATGGTGTGAACACATTAATGCATAATGTAAAAGTGGTAACCCCACTTGAGCTTAAACGGTGAGTATGACCTATGATCAAATGTTCTCACTTGACTCCTAAGTCAATATACTCATATATAGATGACCTAGTCATCGCCAATTGTTTGATAGATGCTAGAATTGGTTGTGCATGCTTTGCCACATATTTCATTTGCCATCTTATTGTGTGAGCATGTTGGTGCATATTTTACTCATTCAAGGACATCCACTTGTTGTTTTGATTGTTTGGGTTCTTTTCTTTTAGCCAAGTGGATGGACAAGAATGCCTAAGAACCTTCTTTAGCTATCTATGCTTTTCTCATCTCAAACTCTATTCATGCTACATCACAAAATTTGATCAAGTCAGATTCGAACCACTCTGTGTGAGGAGCACTCGGAGTCCCCGATTCGTCATAGACTTAAACTTCCAAAACCTCTTTGTGATTCTCGGTCAGACCGATTCTTCCATTTCGGTCCTACCGAGATCACCAAGTTGATCTGAGTTTTCAATCTCGGTGCAACCGATTTGAACTTTTCGGTCTCACCGATTTGCTGTAACTGAACATAGTTATGCATCTCGGTGCCACCGAGTTGTTCCACTTGGTCACACCGACAGGGTCGGGCTATATATAGCCACGGGCAAAAGTTTAGAAATTTCTCCGAAACCCTTCGCCCGCGCAACAGCTCGCTCTGCCATCGTGGTCTCCGGATCATCTCCGCGTCGCCAGCAGCCTCCTATCGCTGGTCTTCGCCGCCGTCAACGGATTTCGTCCCCGCCGTTGCCGCCGTAGCAAGTCCACCGCCAAGTTAGGGTATGGACTTGATCTTTGTGCTATCCACATCTGATTCCAAGCACATTGTATTCATATTGATTCTTGCCACGATTGAGACTCTTCTATCCAGCCAAAATAGTCCATAGATTAGATGCGATTCAAATTTTTAGGGTTAGGTTTCCGCCGAAACCATCTCAGACCCACCGAGTTGAAAAACTCGGTCCCACCGATTTGGCTTATGCCATTGCACTAGTGACTCTCGGTCTAAACGAGAATTACTAATCGGTGTGACCGATTTGAGGATTCTGTGAAACCCTAGCAGTCTCGGTGCCACCGAACTGAAACTCGGTCCAACCGAGATCATCAGTTTAGGTCCCAAAACTGCTTCGGTACCATTGAGTTTGAAAATCGGTTGATCCGAAATGCTTTCTGTGGAAAACTAAAACTGAACTTTTGAATCATTCTTTTGCAAAAATCTCTGCATTTTGTGATGCTCATCTATAACTCTTCACAGGTTCAGCAGTCAGCTTTTGCATTATGTCTGATCAGAGTGACAGCCAGAATAGGTCAGAAGAGCAGATGGACTTGAGTGAGGGCACTAGTCCCTCAACTACAAATGAAGGGAGCAGAAGTACCCCCAGCAATTTGCCTAAGGCTGCAACTAGGCAAAGGAGGAAAAGAACTTCAGATTCTGAGGATGAAGATTACAAAGCTGAGGAAGATGAGGCCACTTCCAAGAAAGTGGTGCTCAAGAAAGAGTATGGCTCTGCACAGAGCACAAAACCAGGTCTGAAGAGGAAAGTTCTTGCCAAGAGAACACCAATGCCAAAGGCCAGAAAGTCCACTCAAGTGCCAGCTCAAGCTCAACCCAAAGAGACACCTGCAAGGAAAGAAACATCATCCAAACCTCAGAAACCACTGGTGCAACTATGAAGTTCATAATTGAATCAGAGGATGATGGTGATCAGGATAAGAAAAAGAAGAGAGCTAGAACCACTATTGCCAAGGTCCTTGGAAAACCCTCAATGAGAAGGGATTCTGATGAAGAAGAAGAGGATGCTGCACCAGCACCTAAGGCACCTAAGCTTATGGGTGATGCAATCAGATCAGGGGCTGCAACATCCAAGCCCAAGGATGCACCCAAAGCTGCCTCCAAGGCCAAGCATGTTCCAAAGAGGAATACTAGGAGTATTCCAGCTGCTGAGAAGAACAAGGCCCCAGTTCCCAATGTTGCTGAAGATGAGGATGAAGAAGGACAGGTCCTAAGAAAGCTCAAGCCCAAGATACCAGACCACAATGATGCCCATCCTATGGCTGAGGACATGAGAATCGGGAAGGATTCAGGGCTGAGGCTGTGGAGGATGGAAGATCCATATGCTTCAAGAAGAAGAACTGCTGTTGACTACAGGTTCCACACAAAGGAACAACAGGACTTCTATGAAACAATTCTGTTGGACAAGAAGCCCATAGTCTGTGACATGAGATGGGTTGACTGGAAATTCATCAGGGAAAATGAGCAGCACTATCCTGGAGTGCAAGAAAGCTTTGTTGCTTGTGGAGTTGCAGATTTTGTTGGACAGAAGTTCACCAACTGGAATGATGAGCTTATCATGCGCTTCTACTCCATGACACATTTTACCCAGATGGTAGAATTGTTTGGATGTCTGAAGGTACAAGGTACCAATCCACTGTTAAAGAATGCGCAAGTCTCATAAATGCCCCCAAGGAAGATGAGGATGACCTAGACATTTATGCAAAGAAAAAGTTGGGTCACAATTCAATGGCTCACATGTACAAGGAAATTCCAGACAAGGCTGTAGAAACTAACAAGTTTGGATCAGTTCACTTTCTGCTGTCAGGGTTGCCAACCATAAATTGGATTCTGAGGCACACTTTGTTGCCCAAGTCTGGTGACCATAACATGATCAGAGGGCATGCCATCAACATGCTGCATGTGTTTGATGTGCCACAGAAGTTCAAAGTCAAGAGCCCAATTATTGAAACAATCAAGAGGACTGCAGCAGATCAGAAGAGGAGCTATGGATATGCACCTCAGATTCAGGAATTAATCAACTCAAAGATGGGCACAGGAAAATATTAGTTGGATAAGGAACACTTTCCACTTTATCCAGACTTTGAGGACAATGAGGTTGTCATGAAAGAAGATGATCCACAATCAGTTCAAGCTCAGGAGAAGAAGGAGAAGGCAAAGAAGGAGAAGGCTGCCAAGATGCCAACTCAAGAGGAGGCATCTGAATATTTCTTGAAACCCAAACAAGAGAAGCTTAGTTACTTGATAGCATCAACTCTGAGGATTGAGAAGGGGTTGGCCACCCTAACTCAAACTAGGAGAGCCTGGAAAGAATTATGGAACAAAAATTCTATGATCTAGATGTCAAGGTAATCGAGATTGATCGATTAATAGAGCATTGCGCAGGATGACATGCAGGAGAAGAAGGGCAAGACAACCACAAATGTGTTTGCTAGAGTGCCCAGAGCCCAGAGGTCAGTTGCAGTGCCAGTGACAGACACTAGAGCAACACCTTTAGCACCAGCTACTGCCCCTACAGTTCCAGTGCAACCAGCTCCAGCATCCACTCCAGCACCCTCTACTTCAACTGAAGCCTTCGTCCAAGGAGCTATCAGGACACCACCAACAGAAGATCAAGCCTGAGAGACAATCTAGCACTATGCATTTTCTATGAACTTTTTGGTAACTTGTTGCCAAAGGGGGAAAATGTATAGATCATAGGCTTCGAGAGAGAGAGAGAGTTGCATTTATTCTCTCTTGCTTTATTTGGTGGTTTTTCAAACTTTGTTTGCTTTTGGTTGAGATACTATGCTTGTGAGACATTGATGATCATGTGTTTGATCATAAGCTACACTTATGCATGCTTAATATTATCCTATCTATCTTATGTGATCACTCACTATGCTTGGTGATGAGTGCGTGTATTCACTGTTTATTATTTTGAGCGCTCCACCAAGATGTATGTGACATGGAAGATTAACCCATGAGCCTAATTCATTGTGCATTTGCAGTCCAAAGCAAATCTTAACACATGCACAAATTTAGGGGGAGCTCTTGCTTATCACATACTTCTCAAAGCGACGATGTTATTCAATCTTATTATCATTTGTCGAAGCTTTGATCTATATGTTGTCTTCAATTACCAAAAAGGGGGAGATTGAAAGTGCAACTACCCCTAGGTGGTTTTGGTAATTCATAACAACATATAGCTCATTGAGCTAATGCTATTCCAAGACTATTATTTCAGGAAAGCTCAATGAATGGCATGGCATGGATGATGAAAGTGGATCCCTCAAAATACTAAGGACAAAGGATTGGCTCAAGCTCAAAAGCTCAAGACTCTTCATTTTATATTTTAGTGATCCAAGATCACATTGAGTCTATAGGAAAAGTCAATACTATCAAGGAGGGATGAGGTGTTGCTTAATGAGCCTCTTGCTTCATGTGTTTAGTGATATGCTCCAAAACCCTCAACTACTTTCCCACATCCACAAATGACCTAAACCCAAAGCCAAAATCGGTCACACCGATTCTTCCAATCCGGCGCCACCGATTCCAAAAGTCATAGCCACTGCCACAAACCCTAAGCAAATCGGTCTTACCGATAGGGATCTCGGTCTCACCGAGATGGGGTTGCAATCTCTTTGTTTCCCTTCGTAACGTTTCGGTCTAACCGAAGTGAGCGATCGGTCCCACCGAGATTGCAATGTAAACTCTCTGTTTCCTTTTTGTAACATTTCGGTCTTACCAAAAAGAGCAAATCGGTCCCACCGAGTTTACCTGACCAACTCTCTGGAAAGCTTATTACCAAATCGGTCTCACCGAGTTTGTGTAATCGGTCTTACCGAGATTACATTAAGCCCTAACCCTAACCGAATCGGTCTCACCGAGATGCATGTCAGTCCCACCGAAAATCACTAACGGTCACTAGGTTTACTAAATCGGTCCAACCAAGTTTAACGATTCGGTCCCACCGATTTTGGTAAATTGTGTGTAACGGTTAGATTTTGAGTGGAGGCTATATATACCCCTCCACCTCCTCTTCATTCGTGGACAGAGCCATCAGAACGAACCTACACTTCCAACTTACCATTTCTAAGAGAGAACCACCTACTCATGTCTTGAGGCCAAGATATTCCATTCCTACCATATGAATCTTGATCTCTAGCCTTCCCCAAGTTACTTTCCACTCAAATCTTCTTTCCACCAGATCCAAAACCTATGAGAGAGAGTTGAGTGTTGGGGAGACTATCATTTGAAGCACAAGAGCAAGGAGTTCATCATCAACGCACCATTTGTTACTTCTTGGAGAGTGGTGTCTCCTAGATTGGCTAGGTGTCACTTGGGAGCCTCCGACAAGATTGTGGAGTTGAACCAAGGAGTTTGTAAGGGCAAGGAGATCGCCTACTTCGTGAAGATCTACCGCTAGTGAGGCAAGTCCTTTGTGGGCGATGGCCATGGTGGGATAGACAAGGTTGCTTCTTCGTGGACCCTTCGTGGGTGGAGCCCTCGTGGACTCATGCAGCCGCTACCCTTCGTGGGTTGAAGTCTCCATCAACGTGGATGTACGATAGCACCACCTATCGGAACCACGCCAAAAACATCTGTGTCTCCAATTGCGTTTGAATCCTCCAAACCCTTCCCTTTACTTTCTTGCAAGTTGCATGCTTTAATTTCCGCTGCCTATATACTCTTTGCATGCTTGCTTGAATTGTGTGATGATTGCTTGACTTGTCCTAAAGTAGCTAAAATCTGCCAAACTCTAAAATTGGGAAAAGGTTAAGTTTTTATTGGTCAAGTAGTCTAATCACCCCCCCCCCTCTAGACATACTTCAAGGTCCTACACATATGTTGGGCCAAATAATATGCGCTTCTAGTATTAGCGAGGATTGCAAAGTCTTTGTTGAGACAATGATCGCATCTTGGGCATTACAAGTTGGTATCAGGTAAGTACCGGTTGTAGGATCCCTTTGTTGGTCATTGTTGAGTCTATAAAAAACAATTTTGGTAATTGCTTATCACATAGTTTTCCGATAGTAGGAATTATTTTTACTTCTTTCCCCACCCGCCCTCCCTTTGGTAAGGTAGTGTGACAGAAGTGTTGTGATCTATTCATTATCCCCTTCAAAAACCTTTTAGATTCTCGTGGGTTTTAGAATCGTTGCGATATTAATTGCTTGCGGGTAGTTGATGAGGTGTAACAACCCTTATATTGGGGGAATCTAATGCCTCATGTTTCTACAGATCAGGTAAGCTTTTGATGCATTAGATTTCATGTTCTCTTGAGGTGCTTGTTGGTATATGTGCCAGATTTGATACATTTCAGTTCCATTGCCTGAGGTTGCAAGTTTTTTATATTGTTTCCATACTATTTGCTCGCAGCGCCGAAGTGGGTGGAGCTTGGTGTACTATCCCAGATCTAATATCGTTGCAGCTTCAAAAGTCTGAGGTAGATGAGTTTGTGAAGTTCTGGTTATGTGTTGAAAGGGGTTGTATATAACAAAGTGAGATCTTTGTCGGCTGGATTGTTTCGGCTACAATTTTCTATATCTTGACCGGTTCCCATCCCTCACCTTGCAGCTCCTTGTATCAATTATGCCAGATTGCATAACCAAATTTTGGAATCTTGGTTTGGGAATTCCAATAGCACTTAGGTTTATTTTGTGTACTCGAAGTTTCTTCATTGTCAAATGTTGGCTCCATACCTTTCCAAGTGGTATCCTCAACATTTTGTCGTTATACTAATCCTTTTTGGCAAGGAATTGCATTACAATTGCACTTTACCAACTCTTTCCCAATGTTCATATCAACTATTCATTTTCTTCATGTGAAGCTTCTTATTTTTCTTCCATGTCCTCGACCAACGATTCCTTCATGAACGATGCCTTGGAACTCCTGGCTCATCGTGCATCATTCTTCATTTTCCTTTCATGTGAACTTAATTCAAGCTTTTGGTTTTGGTGCTTCATTTTCATTTGTTTCATGTTTTTGTATGCCTAGATTCTTATCCAAGCCGTTTGTCGATATCCACATGCTTTGATGTGGACATCCGAATCATTCATTAAATTCTTAGGAGCATTGAAGGTCTTACCTTCTTTGGGGTCTCAGAATTGCCAAATGGGACGAGGTCAATGTGTTTGCCCAAACCCCGCCTAAATCATGTTTTGGTTGTCACCAAGCAAGCCATCTTTCTTTGTCTTTCTACGGTAGGGCAGTTCAAATATCTCTTCAGGTAATGTTTTATTCTCAGGTTCTTGCACTTTTAGTGCCACATTTGGTTTCCGGTGTCATTGTTTCTTGATGGCATGCAAGTGCATAGGGCTGTTATAGAACTTTCGTGATAAGTAAAGTGTCGAACCCACGGGGAGCGGAAAGGAAGGCACCACAAACCCTACAACTACGTTGTGGCTTAACGCAGTCACGTATGCACCCAAACCAGAGTTTGGAAATAGTCTACTCTATAAATTGCTAGAGAAACTAGATTAAAAGTGTTTACTATACTATGAACAAGAAGGTAAAAGCGGGAATAAATTAGACTAAGTTAGTAGGACGGTGCTTGAGTAGTAAAGTGTTCTTGAGTGTTTCGAAGTCATCACTACAAAAATGACATGCGCAACATGTGTGGAGCAAACACTCTCTATCGTATCCTCTATCCATCCTTCACATGCATAAGCGGGCGGTTCCTAATACAGAACATGTTATACTCTAACATAGACTTCATGCCACATCCACCACCAACTGTAGCTTCCCCACGCCGGTTATCACATATAGTCAATTAAGGGTTTCCCTGTGGACGCAGCCAGATATGGGTTTACCTGTTACTCCCCTATCAATTGCAAAGACTCGGGACTGAGGCTTTTACCCGCACCTTGAATTACCTCGACATCCTAACCCGTACAATAACACTAGTCCCTCCACGACCAATCTGGTGGCGACGGTGTGGTCATGGTGGTGATGATGGCATCGGCACGGTGAAGCATCTGAGAAAAAAATTCTTCTTTTCTATATTGTCACTGAAATCGTCGATTAGTAGTTGTTGTGCAAGAATGTGCACCTCTGATTCCTCCATGATTTTCATCATTACTTCAGCCACTAATTGCTTGACAAACGTACATCTTTTTCATTTGATTCGTGACAAAGGAAACTGAACAGATTCAGATGGCGGTTTTGGTAGGCTTGTATCACCAATAGTGGAGAGTGTCTCAATCATTGCATCATAACTTAATTAGGGGGAAACTGAAAAGATTAATCAAGAGTAATTTTCATATTACCTGCACTAGATTTATTGGAGAGAAACAATGGGGTTGCCTTGCTGCCTTGAGACTTTCTCTTCTTATCTTCAGCAGCCTGCATCAAATTAACACAATATGGCACTACTATCATTGGCCAGGTCAGTTAATAGGAAAGCAACATTGACACGACGAACGTTTGGGCAACCAGACAACACTAACCTACACCAAATTAACACAATATGGCACTGCTATCATCGGCCAGGTAAGTTAATATACAAAACTTAGGTTATTACAAGACAATAAAATAGACCTATGGTTTTCTAACTATACAATTTATTAATAAACATACCACACGAAATAACAACGCATTTAATCACCCAATGACCAATAACAACAGAAACATTTTCTTACTTAGCATATTTAAATATTCTTGCATGTCAAACTAAATTGATACATTTCAAAGGCCTAGCGCCGATCTACAATACAGTCAAATATTTGTTGTCCAGATTCCCGTTGTAACCCAATCTCTAATTATGACTTAATGACAACACTAACAACATCGTGCATGTCAGAAAAAATAGTAATAATGAACGGAGCTAACATTCAACTTACTCTTCTAAAGAAGTACTATAAGTACAAGATATCTTGGCTTAGAAGTCTACTAACTTCTAAGCATTAGAACATCGTTTAGCTAATTTGTGAGCTAAAACTAAATCGTTCATGCACAAAAATTCCATGTATTGCAAAGCCTGTACTTTGGTCTTCAACTTCTTAGTCCGCTTCTCCCGACAAATCCTAGTCAAAATGCTTCAAATGACTTCACAAAGTGCTCAACTAATGCAAAAAATAGAAGACCGTACGTATTTACAGACTAGTCAGAGAAAACAAATATAGCATGCATGTGAACGAAACCAACAAAAATGGATAGCTTGATCTATCTTTTCTTCAACTTCATCATCTTCAAAATCTAACTATAAATCGCCCAAAATCATGAGTGAGAGTGGCTACTCAGGTTTTCTATCTATGTATTCTTGGTGACTTAGAGAGAGAGAGAGGAGAGAGGCACTAAAGGCAACCAAAGAGACTGCGTCTATGCAGGGAGCAGTTGTAGGGCATATAAAGGAGAGGAGCACAGGAGTGTCGGCACAAGCCATCAAAATTCACCTACCGCAGCCTCGGTTGCACCGGACGCAGCAATAGCACTGCTGTGGTGGCGTGTGGAGCAGCAGTAGCGTGCAGATGTCGCCTCGTGGTGTGGTGGCAGGGCCCACCTGCCCAGCCACATTCCGCCGTGGCTCGCTCGTGGCCGCCGAATCATCTTACGCGGCTCTTGCCGCCTGGACCTGTGGCAGCAGTGGTTGCCGCCTCCGCGCGTGGCGACAGGTGCCACTTGTCGGTTGGCACGTCTGCCGCCATGGTGTAGCTGGTCCTTTCTGTCATTTCGACCTAGAGGTGGTATTTTCTGGCAATTCGATTCAATAGGTGGTCCTTTTGGACAAAAAATCGTCGTTTGCGTGCTAGACACATACTCCCTCCATGACGAATAAATGTACATCTAGTTTTTGCCCCAAGTCAAAATTTTAAAACTTTGACCAACTTCATAGAAAAAAGGTAGTAGCATTTATGACACTAAATTAGCATTAATATATCTGTTTTAAAATGTACTTTCATAACATACTCCCTTCGTTTCTTTTTAGTCTGCATATAAAATTTGGTCAAAGTCAAACTTTGAAAAGTTTGACGAACTTTATAAAAAAAAATATTAACATCTACAATACTAAAGCTATATGGTATAAAAATTAATTTCATGATGCATCTAACTATATTGATTTCATATTGTGAATCTTGATACTTTTTTCTATAAACTTAGTCAAAGTTAACAAAGTTTGACTTTGACCAAATCTTATATGCAAAGTAAAAAGAAACGGAGGGAGTACCAACTTGATGTCATATATGTGCTACTCTTTTCTATATGGTTGGTCAAAATTTTAAAACTTTGACTTGGAACAAAAACTAGATATAGACTTATTCATGGACGGAGGGAGTATGGAACAACAGTTGGCAGAGCAGATCTAGGGGTGGAGGTGGGGCATGCGTA
Organism: Aegilops speltoides; assembly: GCA_021437245.1. Lineage (NCBI taxonomy): Eukaryota > Viridiplantae > Streptophyta > Magnoliopsida > Poales > Poaceae > Aegilops > Aegilops speltoides. The sequence continues at coordinate 38,575 of JAHHZJ010000245.1, read as the reverse complement.
AATATGCAAAATAATTTATGATGTGTAGTTAACTCTAATTGTGTAACAACTCAATGTAATTTTAAGAATATTTATTGGAATTACGATGATGTTTAGATCAAATTATATTGTACATTCCACAAATTTTTATATTTTTATCGAAAATATATAATCTACACATTTTATATGTAAATCGTGACCACTCAAAGTAAGATCATAGGTCATGCTTGGACTTTATATAGCGCGCCACCTTATTTCTTACATTGGACTTTATACTCTCTATGAAATAATGAGCTTTACACTTCTAGCCAACAAAGCTGGAATAGCTCAGTTGGCTAGAGCGTGTGGCTGTTAACCACAAGGTCGGAGGTTCGAGCCCTCCTTCTAGCGGAAATTTTTCCTGGTGCCCTTCTGTTTTTTTTTTTATTATTCTTTTTATTCTGCCATTCCTATGACTGCCTGTAAAACAAAAACCCAAAGCTTTGGAGAAATAATGAATCCCAGGTGCTTTCTGTATTTGAGTGAGTTGGAAGAAGATGAAAATGCCTAAGACGCTGGGTGTTTTACGCTTTTGGGCCCTCGGTTGGTCAAAACAGTCGTCCGCTCTACATGGATATTGCACGCCGACGTGTGGCGCTTGCTGGAAACCAGCTGCAGTGTAGTGCGTCGTCGGTACTCTGAGAGAACGACCCAACTGTGGTTATCCACCCGTATTGTGGCTGACGATTTAGTCAAGCCCCAGAGTGAGTGAAACACTGGTGTTCCGAGTCACAACTTCAAACATAGATTCAGATTGGAATAGTTTTGAGATCATATTCCCTGCCCAGGGCTCAGTGTAAATTTGCGTTGAGAACTTGTTTTAAAATCTGTTGTGAAACATAGCCACGAAAAAGTTGTTCTTTGATTAAAAAGCCTAAAAAAATGTCCGTAAAACACAGGTGGCTAACTCCTGATAAATTGGCAGAGCTCCTACCGACTTCTTGAAGAAAAGAAAAAAAGGAAGGTATTCTTATATTCCTCCTACGCTCCAAACAGGATACAACTACACCAACCACTTGCTTGAGGTTACACAAATAAACTTAATTTATTGTAAACATTCCTATAACAAATTTAATCGACAACAGACTTCAGTTACAACATCACGAGGAGGTAGTTTTCCTCCAGCCAATCTAACTCAGTAAAACTTGTATAGCTGCGCTGTGCAAGCAGCGTCTAAACGGTAACGAACACGGTATACGGAACACATTACAAGCCTTCTTGCTCTGGATGAACAATGATCTAACCATGTACAACACTACAGTTACAGGTAAACCACGACAACGATACACACACAGACTCCTGCTTTCCGACAATTATCTGACAACATTCCGTTCTTCCCTTCAGAACTGTTATGTATGTAGCTTCCCAATGAGGGGCTGACTGCACTGAACACTGATGAGTCACTATCAACTTAACTACCGGGCAATGTCTCGAAAAATTGGGAGTCCATGATGCTCTGTTGGCTGGCTTCCCTAGGTATAATGTATGTACCTTGCAACTGGCAAAGAAATTTCTGACGACAAACATACAGGGTCAAGAAGATGGAGGGGCCGGCTATGTATATATCATATGTAAGCAAGAGAGTTCCTGTCACCAGCAGAATGCGGCCGTCCTCTAGTTGGTGTAGGTGGCCGTTGTATGTTAAGTTCCTGCAGATGATTACAATTTCACCACCGTTGTGAGTTAACTTATCCCAGTCCCACAAGACAAGAACAACATGAGTTATGATGGTTTATGGACTTCCATAACAGGGATGAATGAGTATGGAAAATAATCATTCAAAACGCCACCATCCATTTAAAGCGTGATGTTGGTAAAAAAAAATCCCAAGATCAATTTGATCAATGCTTCAGTTCACTAAAGAAATTGAAAGAGTACAAAAATACTCATTCTGACCTGCATCCATGTGGCATCCATGGCACGTTCAGGGGATGACTCAGGAGAATTAACAGGTGGTGGAAGTGGATGAATTAACTTTGGGACAATAACTAGTCCCCTTCCCACCACAAGTATGGCCCCAGCATTATTTGCAGTGCCTGGTGCATGCACAATCTTAGCGAACAATCGAACATTATGTTGCATAGGTGATGAAACGAGTGAGAGGATGCATACCACAATAATTAGTGGCTGAAAATAAAGTGATCAACTGCCCATGGGCGAAACGCTCAAATCCATCCATAACACACTCATGAGCTCTTATGATCAATTGCAATTTGTTTCGTTTACAGAATTCTGCCACTCGATCAGGCTGCAAGTTGACAGGAAATAAGTTCAATCAACATGGTCCATAATAAGCTTACGGTAAGATTTAATTGCTGGAAAGGGAGAAACAATAATAAGATAAAATGTCAATATTTTTCTAAAATAATTGACACACTGACACTCGATAAACTAAAAAACTAATATGAAGCATCCTACAGCAACTGAATCATCACACAATCATACCCCAAATGTTACCAAGCCAGGTCCTCGTGCATTTGGCCTCAAACCCTCTACACTATCGTTTTCTGTAGGATCAGACCTGCAATTATACAAGTAGAAAGTATTCATTAATTATGATATGTAATGATGTAAACAATAATTAGAAGAAGAAAATAGCATGGCCACCAAGTACTACCATAAAAGATCCATGAGGACAATAGATCCGACATCCATTGTAATAGGCCTTTCAATTTTTTCAATTTGCTCCACACTGTTTATTGACCTCCCGATGCCACCATGCATGCATATTATTTTCTTTTCTATCATAGCAGCCAGAGGGAGATAATTAAATAGTTGGTTGAATCTAGTCCAAGCCCATATACCATCACTTTCACCCTACATAAAGGAATTAAGTCAACCAACGCGTCAAATATTTGAATCCCCAAAGATATATGAAGCACGATCGTAACTACCATTCTCTCAATGCATTCAAGACGGAAGCCGAAAAGAGCATTGATGTCAGCAGCCTCGTGATTTCCTCTAATCAAGTGGACATGTTCAGGGTACTCTATCTGCAAAATTTGTTTCCAATGGCTCAGAACTATCTTTTACACGAAACAGAGTTCTAACAGCAGCAAAGATGTTTCACGTATTAGAAATCACTACTCACTTTAAGAGCAAGAAGTAATGTTATTGTTTCCAAGCTGTGCTGACCTCGGTCGACATAGTCTCCCAAGAAGAGATAATCAATATATCTGAAAATATGAAAGCAAGCGCAGTAACACATTACATAAAGAAAACAACATAATTTCAAAATTTATAGTGGAATATGAAGACTGAGTGTACAGAGAAAAGATTGTAAGACAGCTGGTTCCTGCATAAAAAGGTACATACAAGGTTCAGGATCAACTTACGTTATGTCACCAGCAGTTGACGGATAACCATATTCATCGAAAAGGCGCATTAGGTCCCCAAACTGCCCATGCAGATCACCAAATACTTTAACTGGTGCTTTTAGTTGTAAGACAGTTGGTTCCTGCATAAAAATCTGCTCAGCAGCATAGCATAGCTCGCCAACTTCATAAGAGTCCAGGAAAAAGGTCCTATCAGCTGGAGCATTCCAATTCCTTGGCCTCAATAAGAGCGAAATGACCTGCAGCAAAAAATTGTAAGAAAAATAGCTCCTTCCACAAACTCAGAGGATTTAAAGATGGGACTTACCTTCTTATGCAAACCTTGTGGAGACCTTTGTCTATTTAATGCTTTCTTCGATGAATATGATTGATCATTGTTCGCGGGATGCATTCTTCTACTTTCATTCTCAAACTGATCAAGTGAAAGCTGTCGGACCAAACATCCTAAATCTCCTACTGCTTCTTTAGCAACTACAACCTTCAAGGTGGAAGATCAACAATTCAGAAATTGGCAAGACAAACAACCTAAATGAAATAGCTACTTTCACACACAAAAAACACACAGAAGAATCTTTAAGTAAAACAGGCAACTCATTCAAGACATTTCTACAGCCTACAAAAACCCCACAAACATTGAAGCATACAAAATTAGAGAGGGTATATTACCACCGTAGGTAGAATTAACTTCTCTTGAGGTAAATAGCTACACTAATTGAAGCAAATTCAACTATATTACCCACACACCCTTGGAAAATTGTGCATGTAGAATCATATACTTCACAGCAATCTGAGAATTGTGTTTGGATGCTTCTAAAGTGAAATGGTATATAAAGGACTCCTTTTCAACCCAATTAATTTTGTATGGATGCTTTTGTCCATATTCAATTAAGAAAACAAATGGGAAGAAATTTCATCAAAATACATACTGCTCTAGAATGCAATTTCACATCTGGTTCCATGGAGCCCCCATCATCTAAATCATCAGCCATTGGTGAAGTTTCACTGAGAGGGGACTCGGATCCTATTCCATCTGAAAGACTGTCTTCTGAAGATGCATGAGATGCTTCCTTTGCAGCTCGCCATACAGCACTAACAGCTTCAGCTTCGGCAGCTGATGCCTCTGTCAGCATGTCAATTGACTTCTTGTCCGTGCTGAAATTCATGGGAGAAATATTTAGCTTTCACCATACACAAGTGATGTACAAACTCTACAGAAGATGAGTATGAAACCTGAAACCAGGAGCTGTCTCATGACTGTTATTTGTATATTGCTCGAAGGGCGGAGAGTCAGAATTAAAATTATGGTTTCTATTTTGATTTTCTGACCTTGGGACCCTATCAGTTTCTGATTGGAAGGGTGCATTCTCAGCAATAAGAAAATCATCGAGGAGGATATCTGTTCAGACAAAAAAAACATCTATAAGATTTCAGCTTCACAAATTTGGTGATATATCTTTCATCATGCAAAGATACAACAACAACAACAACAAAGCCTTTAGTCCCAAACAAGTTGGGGTAGGCTAGAGGTGAAACCCATAAGATCTCGCAACCAACTCATGGCTCTGGCACATGGATAGCAAGCTTCCACGCACCCCTGTCCACGCACCCCTGTCTCGCAACCAAAATAATTCAATCCGGAGTCAAAGGTAACAATACAAACCAATATAATTAAGGACCAAGACGTGTGCTTATCTCTGCTCAACCATTTTAAGTTCTCATGAACTTGTTATGCATAAGATTAGGAGATCCGGTCATTGCCTAATACTGCGATCTTGGTACAATCATGCTGCAGTAGTTCAGGTAAAACGTTGCAACTACTGTAATTACCTGATATTACGAGTATGATCATCTGACTGTGTATGGATAGACTGTCTACACTAAACATATCATGCAAAATCCACTCCACTGAGAAATAAACATTAATGTGATAATGCCATCTAGTGACAGCAAAACGGAAATACAGCTCCGATGACAATGATCATGTGTTTCCTCAAAAGGAAAATAACAATGATCATGTGCTTCATCAAAAGAATAACAATCATCATGTGTTTCCTCAAAAGAAAAACAACAATGACATGCTGTCATTGGAAATAGTTTCCTCAATTTTCAGATGAACCAATACAAAAAGTGGCAAGAAGCACCAAACTGATATTCCTATTACATACCTCCCCTCAGTCCACCATAAATGTATATCTGAGAACCAACAGAAGCAGCTGCATGGCGGCAACGACGAAGTAGATCCGAAGAAGCATCATGTTCATTGGAAGATTTTAGAGTGCGAGAGGTCACAATGCCATTTCTATCCAACCAAACTCCAGCAGCAGTGTCCAGAACTTCAGAAAGTGTTCGCCAAGTGAGTCTAGGAGAGTAAACATATGTATTTGAATGTAATGGAAGTATTAAGAGTGTGCACTAACCTGCAATTGCACCCTCCCCTTCAATAGCTCTCCCTCCTCTAAGGACACCTCCAGTAACATGCAGCCGAGCACCAACAAAGACCTAAAAACTTAAGACTGTCAGTAGAAGCAAGGGAAGCTAATATTTGAACACAAGCGCACAAATCAAATCAATATGGTAACATTTTCAAGAAACAAGCAATTGAGACATCGACTATCCACGCAATCTGAACAATTATTCTTCATGAACATCACAACATATTCAGCTGTCACACTTCTAACTTACAGCTGCATGCTGATATCTTGGAGATGGAGATATCCCGGGAGCCAGAGTCCACTCCCACTGACCATTTGTATGCATAAGTAGTCCATAAGCATCAGAGAGCGGCTGTAAATGCATTACAATTATCATCAAATGAATCTCAATATACAACAAATTAACAGCATAAATAAGAACATATTAGAACCTCAAGTTAGACAAGCATCCAATGGTCCCAAGTTCAAACAAATCAAAATTAAGAATGATAAAACAGTGCTGCAGAACTCACTATATGAATATAGCATTTCCAAGCCCACAACATGGTATACCCACATGATTGTCATTTTGCATAACAATCATTGACCGATGTCATTTAGCAGTAACTTATTTACCATGATATTTCTCTACTTTTAGTCTTTTATTACTTTTTTGTGACATTACTAAACTAATTTTACCTTACAAATGATTCTACATCTAACATTCAAAAGAGATTACTCCCTCCAGTGTTTGAAAGTTTGATATTTTGACCATCGGCGTTGTTAAACTGTAGAGGCTTGACTATATATGTAATTTAAAATATTTTCATTGGACTCTTGGTGATCATATGTGCTGATTGTGATTTATCCTGAAAAGTACATTATAAACCATAATTTCATTAGGTATAACAAGCATATTATAGCAAATAACGGACCGTGTCAATGTCCAAAATGTTATGAAGTGATTTCACAGCTGCATAAGTTGTAAATATGTCCTGGATATAAATTTGCAAAGTAATGAAAGGGCATATTTTAAAATTATCAATAGGTATTATATCACGCTTTACCGGTGATCTTCTTATTAAAATACATACGATGTTCCGCATTAGTATGTCAGAGCTAAACATTGACAGATAACATAATAACAAACAAACAGGGCCCAGGATGACTATCAAACAGTAATAAGGCAGAAGATTGTACCGTCCCAGAAGCATCCCTTCCACCACAAAGTAAAAGCATGCCATCGGAGCGTGCACTGGCAGTGCCATACCTATAGTGATTTAAAACAAACTGAAAGTAAGACAATTGCATATTTATACAAATGGTTGAATTGCAATAAAGTCTAGTGCCTAGGAGATTTGAAGTGACAGCTTATTTTCACATGTAAAGCTTGCAGTGAAGGTACTACATTCTGCGTATGCCCTATTTATGCAGTGCAACAGTAGCTTTTCTCAATAATTAGCATAACATTTGTTTAGAGGGAGATAGTTACCGTTGTGTTATGGGCAGAAGGCAACATTGTTATTTTAGTATACAGGAAAACCCTAATAAGCCCGTAAGATAAGAGTACCAGAATTTACGTGAAACACAGGCTTACATATGCAGTTTTTATTTCTTCCTTTTGAGGGGCTCATCCATTCAGTTATGAAAGAAGCCCAACAGAAATTCAAATATTTCCAAAATGGAGTGATACTTAAAGCCGGGATGCTGTGAGTTACAATAATTGTTATTCAGGAACATGTTCACTTCTAGTCACCGTGTCTCCACAGCAGCCGTGGTGCGTAGGCTTGGAGGCCAACTCTTCCAGATACTTCATTACGATGAATGTTTCCAAAATTAGCAGGATGCGTTTTAAATAGAAGGATATCCCTTAGTTTGGTCAGTTATCTTATCGTATATAAGGAATTCAGGAGTTCCTATAAACTAGAGATGGGTTGTTAGGCACCTCTATAAATAGAAGGCTACGTTTGCTTTTTTAGATCAAAAAGAAACAAGAAGTTTCATTATCTCCTTTAGCCTTCTCTTTAGCTGGCAGACAGCGTGCCACCGTGGCACCTAGTCATTGGCAAGGTTATCAACCTCACCTCCCTGTCCAACACACCTACAACCTAAGATCCTTAGACTCAGGCAATAACAACCCCGTGATAGTGGCACCATCAACTATCAACTGACGTCAGATTAGATGGCAAAAGGCCCACAGACATTTAGAACGCATAAAATAACATATGCAAGTATGCCTCAATGATTAGTGACTTGATTCTCCACCTCTCTGGAGAGCATGGATCCACTTACATCCTTGCTGAAGGTCTATCACCATCAGGGTTAAGTTTCTGCCACTTATATGGTTTCTGAGCTGTGTCCAAAGCCCAAGCATCTGATAAGACCCGCTTGCCTGTACCAAAAAAATAAGTCATTTGACAAGTTCATGTGGATGCTGCTAGCCAAAATAAAATGCCGTTCCATGAAATAGTAAGAAAACAAATTGTCAAAGTAATTATCACAGATATACGATACAGTAAATTTTGCAGCTAAGAGCTAACCATCATTTCCCGAGACTGACACAAGGTAACGCTGCGCTACCAAATCCATGCAATGACCATAGCGAGGACCAGGACCAGCCCCCTGAACAACAACCCTGCATCGGATGGCAGAAATGGAAACATCACATCCCCATCCAAAGATCAACTCCAAAAAGGCGAGCAAACTGACAAACAAACAAAAAAAAGTATCTTTGTGTTCACCGGTGCCATTTGAACTTGTCGTTTGTCAGATCAAGCACATACAGATCGTCTGTCGAATGCCCCGCTGGTCCAATCCCACCCTGCACAGACATTGCACCAGTCACCACTGAACTAAGTTGGATGGCACCAAATCGAAACTCAAAAATACCAAGTTCCTCATACCTGGAAAACAACCATGGTGCCCACAGCAGCAGCAGAATGTGCAGCCCTTGGAGATGGAGGATCTCCAGCTGGATGTAACCTGCAGGCATGTAGAATTTAATTTAATGAATATACCGTTACGAATCCATACGATTCTAGCGTTACGAAAAACGAATCTAGCATTGTGAGTCCATTCGACTTGCCTAACGAATCTACCATTAAGAGTACATTCGGCTTGCATAATAAATATACCGTTACGAGTCCATTCGGCTTGCGTGACGAATATACCGTTACGAGTCCATTTGGCTTGCCAAACAAATAACGCCCAGCTAAGTAACTGATGTGGAAAGCATATAATTGTGCACAATTGCTAGTAAGCTCAAACATAAGATACAGGGTTCACCACATTTAACCAAACAAGACACAAATACAACCCATAATCGGACACAATCTACACATTTAGCCTCCCCAACAAGAAATGACTTAAAATTGACCCAGAATTATGCCTTGTAATGAAGCCAAATGGAGGCTCTCCAGCTGGATGTAACCTGCAGGCACATAGAACTTAATCTAACGAATATACCATTACAAGTCAAGCATTACGAGTCCATTCTAATCTAGCTTTACAAGTCCATTCGGATTGCCTAACGAATATACCGTTACGAGTCCATTCGGCTTGCCTACCGAATAACGCCAAGCAAAGTAACTGATGTATGGAAAGCATATAATCGTACACAACTGCTGGTGAGCTCGAACATAAGATACAGAGTTCACCACATTTGACACAACCAGACGCAGGTACAACCAGTAATCGGACGCAATCTACACATTCAGCCTCCGCAACAGAATATGACTCAAAATTGGGCTATAATTATGCCGTCCGACGAAGCAGCATAGCAAAAATCTGGGTCGAGCAGCGGCCTCACCTCGTCCACCTCCGCTTGTCCACGTCGTACGAGTGCACCGTGTTGGTCACCCCCGCGAGCCCTTCAGTCCAAGACCAAAAACCCACCATTAGAGCACAACAGAAGGAGAATTTCAACTCGAGCACAGCGCGCGCGAGAGGGGAGAGACGAGGGGCACCGAACTGATGCCGGGGAGGCCGGAGGTCGCGCCGGCCTCGATCGCCGTGGCGCCGCCGAAGAGGATGAGGCGCGGGCCGTGGCCCTTGGTGGGCGCGATGACGGTGAGCGAGTGGCCGCACCTGTAGCCCGGCGAGTCGTCCCCCGACCCCTCCCATCCCTCCACCTCCCTGTACGCCGGCGCCGGCACGACCCACGCGCCCTTCCCCGCCGTCCCCATCGCCGCCCCAACTCGTCGGACCCAAACCCTAGCTTCCCCTCTCCCCGCGCTAAACCCTAGGCTGCAGCCGCCACGGCGCCGACGCAGACGCAGCCCGCAGCTTGGGATCCGAGGGGGTGGGGAGTGAGGAGAGAAAGAGAAACGGCTGGGAGAGAAGAGAAGAGTAGTACTGCAGTTCGCACTGGACGCGGAGAGAGGCGACAGCGGGGGCCGGGGTGTGCGGTAATACGGTGGGGCTGGGGTGGCGGTGGGAGGGGGTTAATACGGTGGGGCCGGGGTGTCGGTGGGCGGGGGTAAATGGTGAGCGGGTGCGGGCGCTGGGGGAGTCAATGGGGGCCTTCGTCATCATCTACAGCTCAGAGGTGGGGAGCGAAGGACACAACGGAAGGAGGGGCTGGCGAGGCGAGGGATGAATGGTAGGCACGGCCGCCGCCGAGTGGGCTGTGGGCGCCACCGGCCCGGCTGGCTGACTTTATAACTGGTTGCCTTTTCGGATAGGTACAGTTCACAAAGGTTTCTCCTGGAACGTGTAGGGAAACCCACAGAGAGAGACATCCGAGCAGGCTGGTGGAGGGGGGAGTGCCACGGCCACGACGCGGGGGGGGCTGGCCGCAACGGTGCGGTGGAGATCATCGCCAACTCGATGGAGCATGGCTAGTCACCTAGTTGTAGGGATGCAAACCAGAACTCTCAAGTCAGCCCCATGTAAATGTCACATGGGAAGATGATTTGCCTGTGGCGGTGGCGAGTGGCACGGTTACGGCGGCGGCACCTAGGACGATGCGGCCACGGTCATAGCAGGAATGGTGGGGTGGAGGCGGTTGGAGACGCGGTGGCATTGTGGCAAGATGGCGCCTAGATTTGGCGTGTGTGCATTAGGGCCGGAGGGCGCTCTAGCCCTATTTGCGGTCCATCTTCATTCTCACTTATTGTCGCCCCTTCCTAGGAGCCTGACCTGTGGTGGTGAGCGTTTGAACGACGGCTTTGGAATGTGGTCGACAGATATGCAAGGTGGCTACGACAGCGGTCTGATTTGGCCGTAACCCTACATCCAGCATCCCAATCTTTGTCACCGATAAAGATTGGAGGCGGTGCGGCAATGTCCGAAAGCAGAGACGGCAAAGCCATCTACCTACTTCGAGTGTTTTCTCTAGCGACGTGGGTGGTATCCGAGATCTCACGACAGTGGGACTAGTGAGTCATCGCCAACTAGTATAACGGTTGTTGGCAACTATGGTTTCGTCAACAAGTGTGTGCATCCAAGGTGAAGACACGTGATCCCGTATCTTCGCCTTGAGCAGGCAACGTCAACATGGGGTGCGTCGTGCCCTTGTTGAAGGTGTTGGGAAAATCCCAGGTGCAACCTTTGGTTGGATCCGTCAACATCCACGTGTGTGTGGTGATGCCTTTCTGAAGGATTTGTCAATGAGTAGTTATTGATCAATCATGTGTCATGGTGTTTGTGCTAGGTTTGTGGAATACTGTCGTGAATCGGATATTTTCTTTAAGCAACTCATTCGGCATCAATGTTGGCTGTACATGGCATTGTTAGATAATATTAATAAATAATTGTGTGCATAAGTGATGCAGAGGCCATGAGTTGATTCTCCTTTTCTAAGAAAACAAGAGAAGGGAGTTTAATATATACTCATATGCAAACTCATAGAGTATCCAATTAGATCTCGAGTGGTTGATAAAGTAATAAACCATACTTTTAGAATGATACGCTGGAGCAATACTACGAGATAATAGTGAGATTGTCTCGTGGTTTCCCACCTATCAATGATGCATACGGTCTATAATTGTGATCATATTACATACATCAATTCTGGTTCTCTGCACATCTGGGTAGTAAATGGTGGAGGCATTGACGATGACACTATGCGCCAATATATACTTTAGACAGAAAGCATATTGACAAGAGGAAAACAAAAGTGTAAATACATCATTGTGAAGATATGGACGAACTACTATAATCCACATGAAAGATGGATTATAGGCATGAGGGTGGCATTCGAAGAAACATAATGTATGTTCCACATGTTGCCAACCGATTACAAAGACTCATACTGAAGATTGTGCATCGAAATCAATACGGGTTTCTGAAAGGTCGATCGATCCAAGATTGTTTAGCATGGGCGGTTGAGTATATATATCATTGCCAATCCTCAAAAAAAAACAATAGTCCTACTTAAGCTTGACTTCGCCAAAGCATTTGATACAATTGAACATGATGCCATGTTAGATATAATGCAACACATGGGATTCAACGCTAAGTGGCTAGATTGGATCAAGGCCATTTTGTCTTCTGGAAAATCTTCAGTTCTGCTTAATGGAGTGTCAGGTCGTCAGTTTCATTGCAAAAGTGGGGTGCGCCAAGGAGATTCGTTATCTCCATTAATTTTTGTGCTCGTAGCCGACTTACTTCAAGTTGTCATTAATGATGCTTTCATCCAAGGGGAGATTCAGCTACCTTTCCCGTGCGCCACACAAAAGGACTACCCTGTCATCCAATATGCCGATGATACAATCATTGTACTCCCGGCTTGTGAAATGCAAGCTTCAACGATCAAGCAAATCTTGTCTGACTATGCAACTTCTATTGGTCTAAAGATTAATTTTCACAAATCAACTTTGATCCCATTCAATTGCGACGACACCCTTAGTGGAAACATAGCTCAGATCTTTGGTTGCATCATTGGTAAAATGTCGTTCACATACCTGGGCCTGCCTTTGGGGTCAACACGACCTTCCATGCATGATCTAATGTCGTTGGTATGTAAAGTGGAAAGACGTCTTACAGCTGCTCTCAACATGATTTCTTATGGGGCAAAACTTTCTCTTGTTAACTCAGTTATCACATCGTTGGTTATCTTTGTCCTATGCACACTTAAACTACCTGCAAGCATACTTGAGCTGCTAGACAAGATCAGAAGGAAATGTTTATGGACCAAAAAAACAGAACAAGGAGAATCATGCAACTCTCTGGTGGCCTGGAGCATGATTTGCAAGCCCAAGAAATGTGGAGGGATGGGTATTCTGGACCTTCTAACACAAAGTGAGGCCTTGCTACTGAAATATCTACATAAATTCTACAACCATTGGGACTTGCCTTGGGTTGAACTGATCTGGAATACTTACTATAATACAAAAATACCACATGCAACAGATGCATGTGGCTCCTTCTGGTGGAAAGATATCACCAAGCTCATGCCTATATACAGAGGTATAGCCAAAGACCACAATCCAAGATGGACGCAACACTTTGTTATGGAGGGACTTCTGGATAGATGATATCTTGGCTGATAGATTCCCAAGAGCCTTTTCCTTCACCAGAAATGAGGATATCTCAGTTCAAGAGTTTCTAACGGCAGAAACGCTGGGAGAAACGTTCCACCTCCCTTTATCCGAACAGACACATGAGGAACTATTGACAATGCAACAGATGTTGGCTCCTATTAATTTGATTCAAGGAGAGGACAAGTGGACATGCACCTAGGGAAAAGGAGAATTTACAGCCAAGCAATACTACTCATACTACTTCAGAGAAATTGATGCTCACCAGTCCTACAAATGGCTTTGGAAATCCAAAGTTACTATGAAATCAAGGTGTTTGGATGGCTTCTCCTATCTTATAGACTCAACACAAGAAATATGCTCAAAAGAAGACACTACAACATTGGAGACAACTACACTTGCCTTCTGTGTGCCTCCCCACCAGAGGAAACCTTGGAACATCTATTCTTTACTTGCCCATTTAGCAAAGACTGCTGGACACACCTCAACATAAGCTGGCTCACGCAAGGATCAAGGCTCCATTGGATAGAAAAGGCAAAAGCTATATGGAACAAACCCATGTTCATGGATATCTTTTTGCAAGCTGCATGGAGCATTTGGAAGGAGCAAAATAATAAACACTTCAGAGGGATCATCCCTTCAAAACAATCCTGGATGTCTAGGTTGGAAGAAGACCTCTCCCTGCTTTGTTATAGGGTGGGAGAAAAGCACAAACCCTTTCTAACCTCCTTCATAGAAACTTTGTAGCTTCCCTCTTAGTCTTTCTTTACTCTCACCCCTCCCACCCCCCTCCCTATTTCTACACCATGGCAATGGATGTAAGGTTATGACTTTGTAAGACCTTTTTGATACTATTTTAATACATATAGTAGGAGCCTCTCCCACTGTCTTAAGTGTCGAAAAAACAAAAAAAAGATCATTACTTCTAGCACTCTTCCAAATAAACTTTATAAGGAAGGATATATAATTAAGTTAAGGATATTGTTACTATAAACATGCATATAGTTCACTCCAGCCCGCAAGAAGAAACAAAACCATGAAAAACATCAACATGGGATTCGCTCCTTCAAATTTAAGCCAACTGCAAGTCATAAATACAAACATCTCTTATATTTTTGCTTATCTTTATGTTCAACCATCACGTGTCATACTTTGAGTGGCTTGCATCACATGGTATGTTTTTTTAGGTTACATTGATACTTTGTGATATTTAACTTGGTGGAGATCTATCATCGCATGTAGGTACATCATAGAAATGTGGTGTATTTCTTATCCTAATACATAAATATTGATGAGTATGCTTTTCATGAAGTATTCATGATTCACTACTTGAACTTTGAGCCGAGGAGGAAGATGAATGATAAAGGAGGGACACAATGGTCTATGTATGAGATATAAATTCTAAGGAAGTCCAAACAAATTAATAAGGGAAAATGATCAAATGACGAATAAGGTTGAGAAAATGCAGTTCCAAGAAAAGGCTAAACTAATTAATAAGGGGCAAGCCATCAAACTCCAGTGAAAGATGGGGCATAGTATTGATTGTCTTGAAGCGTGTGGGAAAACACAATGTTATTTGACAAGCGAGGTAGGTGAAGGATCAAGATGTCGAGAAGTGGGCCTAAATAGATTACCATAAATTTGTACTTTCTAAGTTGCTTTAGGGAAGAGTGGAAGGACATGATCTCCAAATCTGCAACTAAATGAATCACTCTATATGACAAGACACAAATAGCTCAAGATAAACACGAAGGTAAACAAAGCTAGTGATAGCAAGCCTAAAGTAAATGGTGGGATGTAGTAACCACAAGTGAAAGACAAAGATCTATCCCAAAGTTCACACCCATGGGCGGGGTGTCGATCTTCTTTGGGGAGGACGAGGCCCAACAAAGCACCTCACAACATAAAGTCTTGTCCTTCTTCTCCTTGAGCCTCGAGAAACCATGGTAGAGCTCAATCGCTACTGGTAGGCCTCTTGACACTACAAAAAAAGACACATTTGTGACATTTTGGGCCGAACAAAAAAAATTCTGTCATACATATGACACTTCTATGACGATAATTGTGACAAAACCCGGTATCATCATAGATGTGGTGGGCTCCTACTTCTATGATAAAAACCCATGACAGAAAATGGACTTTTCATCCTAGGCAGGCCGGAGACGCAGCTGCATGACATTCTTTGGGCCGTCCATGACGGAAAAAACCGTGGTAGAAGCGAGGGGGAGGAAAATTTTGGGGAGTTGCCGGTTACGGTGGGAGGTCGGGGCGAAGCGATCGCGCTTCTCTCGTACACGTGCTGCTGCGTGTGTGCGGTGTTGGCTCTAATCGAACCCGGCGAGGCATTGGGCTCTAATCAACCCGGCGATTGCCTGCGAGTTCACGCGTTACTAAACCCGAGTGATCGATTGATGGCTGTTAACTGAACCCGATCGAGCGATTTCTTTGCTACTGCTACTAACTGAAGCCGATCGATTGGATGAACAGTGAGCGTTGTGGGCGGTTTGGATGAACAGTGAGCAGTGGCGTTGCCTCTGGATGAACAGGACCCCGTGGTGTGGAGGGCTGGATGAGCAGTAGATGGTGGAGGAGTGCCCGTGGAGGGGTGGTTGAACAGGACCCCGTGGTGCGGAGGGCTGGATGAACAATAGACGGTGGAGGGGTGCCCATGGAGGGGTGGTTGAATAGTAGCCGGTGGAGTAGCGCGCGGTGGAGGCTGGATGAACAGGAGCCCGTGGAGGCTGGAGGAGGTCGACGGTGGAGATGAACAGTATCTCGTGGAGTCCCGTTTTGCAGTACGCCACACCCCTCCCGATGAACAGGACCCCCGTTTCAACCGCAGTGCTCCAACACAAGTCGGTTTCGTCAGTTTTGCGGTACACCACACCCCTCCCGATCAACAGGACCCCCGTTTCGACCGTAGGAGGTCCGTTTTGCGGTACGCCGCACCCCTCCCGATCAACATGACCCCCGTTTCAACCATAGGAGGTTCATTTCCTCCGTTTTGCAGTACGCCAGGCCCCTCCCGATCAATAGGATCCTGTTTCGAACATGGTCGGTCGAACACAAGGCCGTTTCCTCCGTTGTGCGGTACGCCAGGCCTCGTTTCCATCGCATGTTCCGTCCAAGCCCTCCCGATGAACACGACCACGCATTCCGTTTCGACCCAGCCGGTTGGCTCCCCATGAACACGATGACGACGTTGTTTCTCCGTTCCGACCCAGCCATGTACGTATGCGCGAATAGGCGTTCGAGACCCTGCCCGCATGTACGTACGTGGCTGTATTTTCTTTCTTGCACCCTCGCGCACGATGCGTGCGTGTACATGCTACGTCGCGCGCCTCTACTACGACGCGTGCGCCTCTACATCGACCGGTATATGCGTACGTTCGCGACCGAATAACAACGCTATATGCGCTTCGACCGGTGGGTCCCGATCGCCGTGCACTTCCTTACTGCGAAGATGTAGCCGGTGGGTCCCAGCGGTCGAGGGCAAATCGTTTTTTTCCGGACGCACTTCCTTGCGTGCGAAGATGTAGTTAGTGGGTCCTAGCGATCGGGGCGAATCGTTTTTTGCGGGACGCACTTCCTTGCGTGCGAACATGTAGCCGGTGGGTCCGAGTAGTCGAGGCGAATCGTTTTTTGCGGGGACGCACTTCCTTGCGTCGCGAAGGTGTAGCCGGTGGGTCCCAGCAATGGGGAAACTTTTTTCGCGAAATATGGTGGCCCGTCCGGTGGGTCCCTATTTGTCGGTGGAGGAATAATTATTTTGTGCGTAATAAGGAGGCACTTCCTTCTTTGCGGTCGTGGACCTCGCCGTCGGCCTCTCCACGTCTGACCACGTCCGATGGAATCCGTTCCTTGACCACGTTGACCACGCCATGCCGAGAGCACCAGGGCGGTGGACGACGGCGAGGCCTAGGAAGGGGACAACGCGGGCCGGGAAGACGCGGCGATGGATGCCCACGCGTGAGGAGTCTGAGGTTCAACTGTTCGCTGCGAAGGTGAGGCTGCCGTCGCCGCAGAAATAACATGTGGTGTGGGTGAGTAGAGGGATGGCACGGCCAGCGGTGGGAGTAGTAGGGGCGGTGAGGCCTCCGCGCATCGCAGCCCGACCACGGAGGCGGAGCACGAGGCACGACCGGCGCTGGTTTGGGCGGCTAGAGCAAGAAGACCAGAGGTTGAAGAAGCAATACGGCCGTTGGATGGACATCGTATGGTCACTGGAGCTAGAATCGTGCATATTAACTAAGTTGACAAAGCCCTCCGTCCCGTCAACTTAGTAGGCCCTAAGTCGACTGCCACTATCTTTGGGTCCTAGCTAGCAGGGGGGTATTCATTTTTTTGTGCGTAATAAGGAGGCACTTCCTTGCGTGCGAAGATATAGCTGGTGGGTCCAAGCTATCAGAGCCGGCCGCAGGGAGGAGGGAGCAGGCAGTCCCGCCGGCGCTTGTTTGAGCGGCTGGAGCAGGAAGAGCAGAGATTGAAGAAGCACGACGGCCGTTGGATGGCCATCCAACAGTCATTCCTTGTGCGTCAAACTTTTTTTTAGGAAAGCCTCGAATCTGTGGAAAACAGCATACAGCCCATCTGCCATTATTTTTAATAATTTGCAGCCCATTTGATAATTCTTAAGGTTTTTTTTGGAGCCCATATTCTTTTTGTTAGCATTACAGCCCATATCGTGGCCACGGTTAAAAAATTATATGAAATTTTGCATATTTCAGTGCGGTCCGAACTGTTTTTAATCCCGAAATTTTGACTCACATTCAAACTGATTTTAAAAATAAATGTATATCAATATAAAAGCCAACAAATTCTCCACGCATAAAAATTAATGTAATTTAAAATCTCGAAATGAAAAAAAAGATATTTGAAACTAATTGCCGGTTTGATGTGTTTAAAAAAATGTACAACCCATTTGTCATTACTGATGGGCCATTTTCTCGGCCAGCCGAATGAAAGCTCTCCTCGTCATGAAAGATTTGCAGCCCAACAGGCCTGACAAAGCGACTTAGTTGGCAAATCACAAAAAAACTGGGTTGTGGCCGTGGACCCAGCTGTCAGCCTCTCCATGTACAGTACTCTTTCGATGAAATGTCGTTGATGAAAGGATCGATATGGTTGACTAGAGGGGGGGGTGAATAGGCAACTAACAATTTTTAAGCTTTTCTTTACCAAATTAAACTATGCAACAAATAGGTTGTCTAGATATGCAACTAAGTGAGCAACCTATATGATGCAATAACAACTAGCACGCAAGCAAGCAAGAGATGTAACAATAAGTAAGCTTGCAAAAGTAAAGGCACGAAATAACCAAGAGTGGAGGCGGTGAAGACGAGGATGTGTTACGGAGTTCCTTCCTTTTGAGGGAATCGTCTCCCTTAGAGCGGTGTGGAGGCACAATGCTCCCCAAGAAGCCACTAGGGCCACCGTATTCTCCTCACGCCCTCACACGATGCGAGATGCCGTGATTCCACTATTGGTGCCCTTGAAGGCGGCGATCAACCTTTACAAGCAAGGTTGGGGCAATCTCCACAACAATCGGAGGCTCCCAACAACAACACCACCACGAAGCTTCACCACAATGGAGTATGGCTTCGAGGTGACCTCAACAAATCTAGGGTGCTCAACACCCAAGAGTAACAAGATCCGCAAGGATAAGTGGGGAATCAAATATCCTTTGGTGGAAGTGTAGATCGGGCCCTTGTCACCCAATCCCGAGCAAATCAACAAGTTTGATTGGCTAGGAGAGAGATCGGCGAAAATGGAGCTTGGAGCAACAATGGAGCTTAGAGGTGGAAGAGGTAGTCAACTAGAGGTAGAAGACATCCCTTATATAGTCGGGAAAAGATCCAACCATTATCCACTAGTTACTTGCGACTCACGGTACTACCGCTCCAAGGGAGCGGTACTACCACGACGACGCTGTGATACTACCGTGGTGATCACGGTACTACCGTGGCAGCCTGCACAGCCGAACAAGCTGAGCTAGAAGCGATACTACATTGGGCGGTACTACCGCTCCCCTTGCGGTACTACCGCAAGGCGGAGGGTCACGGCACAGGAAGGGCGCGACGAAATAAATTTCATCCGTGTCTACTTCGCGAAACTAGGGTGGTGCAAAACCCGACGCGGTACTACCGCTTTGCAAAGCGCTGCATACTACCGTCGTGAAACACGGATGTAAAAATTACATCGCGCCTACTACTACGCGACAGCAGCGGTACTAAGCGAAGGACCCGCGGTACTACAACTCCAAAGGAGCGGTACTACCGTGAGCCCCATGGTACTACCACGCAGACGGCGGTACTACCGTGGGTGCCGCAGATGTAAAAATTACATCCGCCCTACTACCGCACCGGCGCGGCACTAGGCAGTCTTGGCGGTACTACCGCACGGAGGAGCGGTACTACCGTGGGGCGCGGATGTAAAAATTACATCTGCCCCTACTACCAAGACCGGGCGGCACTAGGCCAAGGTACCAGCGGTACTACCGCGCCCGGGGCGGTACTACCATGACCTGTCGCGGTACTACCGCGTGTACTTGCGGTACTACCGCAAGTACAGCAGTAGTCGTCAGTTTTTCGCACAACAATGATAACGATGGGTAGCTCCAAAGTGCAAGGAAAGGAGGGGCAAGTGTACGTGTGATTCCACCCTACCTTTCCGACGCGGACCCCCTCTTAATAGTACGGCTCTCCTACGACTCAACTCCACCAAAGAGAAACGTAGAACAACGCCGGCTTCACTAGTCTCCGAGGGGCACCGAATCGTCTTGTGCCTAATGAAGAAGTATCTGTGGGACTCAAGGCACACGATTATTCCGCACGAGTATTGTCATCAATCACCAAAACACTTAGGGATAAATATGCCCTTACAATCTCCCCCTTTTTGGTGTATTGATGACAACACGGGATTTGCACATAGATAAGATATGTTTAAAGCAGTGGTAAACCCCACTCCTCTAAAATATAGACGGGGCTCCCCCTAGATGTGTGCACTATATATGAATGCTTTGGACTGCATGGCACACAAACTAGGATCAACACTCCCCCTATATTTTAGAGACCAAGACATGATAATAAGCCTAGCATAGCATGAAAGAAGCACAATATAACACAAGCTAGCTAGGATAGATAGAGTGCATATGTCTTACACCATATGAGATAAGATAACCAAGGTTCAAACGATAAAAGCAGAGAAAGAGTTCAACTGCAAACACACAAACTCATAAATCCTCCAAATCCCTACACTCTCTCCCCTTTGGCATCGAGGCGCCAAAAAGGCGAGAGGACACCTAAACACACAAGAGGTGGCTCAAGCGAGAAACTGTCCCACTCCTCTTCGTCGACTCCTCCGCACTGGAATGGACTCCTTGGCCTCCTCCTCGAAATCAGTCCACTTGAATCCTTGCTTCTCCATCCACTCGGTCTCGGGAGTGATGTGCTCCTCGAGACCATGACACATCCTCGCCATAGAGCTTCAGATCTTGTTGTGCGGCGGCGACTCTCCTTGGACTCCACGTGAGCCTGTGAGTGTCCCTTGGCTTGCAGGCGAAAAAGTGACTTCATCTTATCCTTCAACCTCTTGGCCCAAGATGGCCTAGAGTCACTCTGAGTAGGCCTAGCAGAACGGCCCCAACAACATCCTCGGCTCAAAGAAGATCCTCATCAACAGCAGCAGCCCTAGCAGAGGCGCCTCGGCACAAGTAGCGGTGTTGGCCCGATTGGGTTTGACCCTCGGACAAATGGGCTCATGGCGAATCGATCTGGAGCCAGGAACTCCTCCATGGGTACATCTTCTCCCAAGTCTTGAAATCAGCGAAACAGGTAGGGTCCATAAATAGGCACCTTGCGGTTGAACACAGCAAACCGAAGCTCGCACCACATGATGTGAGAGACATCAAGTGGCTGAGTCTGAGACGAGCGAGCCTCCTCGCATGGAAGCATCATGTCCACCATGTAGGCATGAACCTTGTCTTTGTCACCGATGCATGGGAGCAGAGAGTTGCGGAAGATGCGGTACATGATATCCAGAAACGGGTTGAGAACCGAGACTATCTTGCCAGTGGCGAGCTTCTTCTCAACCATGAGCGGAGTGAGCTTGTCCTTGTTAGCGAGTCGAGATTGCCATGAGGGCGAACACCAACAGAGTGTCAAGTCCATCATCGACAACTTGAAGCAAATCCATGAACTCCTTCCGGTGCGAGCAATTTGGCGGCCATTGGTCATCCACGTCATCCTCCTCTCATCATTGGTGTGAAAGTACACCGAGGCAAAGAACCGACAAATGATCTCGTGGTCATAGTCCATGTGGAGCGAGATCACATGCTCAATTCCAAACTGCTCCACCAAGTCGAGCCTCCCCAAAGTAGTCACGAAACTTGTCCTTCCTCATGTGGTGCATCTCAATCCACTTCACCTCTACATAGGTATTCTCGCTTGTTCTTGATGACATCCAAGTAGATCTGGGTTTGAGTCTTGTTCGAACAGTTCACATCCTCGATAGTGGGCGTGGGGTCGCATATGGGTGAAGCTGCACGAGACGGACATACTCTTGGCGCCTATCTCATCCATGCCTGGCGAGTCCTTGTGCTTCTTGGCGGTGGACTTGACATTGCGCTTGATGCAGATGATCCTCGGGAACTTCTCTGGGTTCTTGCAGACGCTTGGAACCAGTGTCACGAACGGGATTGGCCCGGCGAGAGCCACCACCTAAAACACACACGCAAAGCACCAAAACAAGTCGAAAAGGATCAATGCAAAGGCTAAAAGACAGCACATGAAACCCATAGAAGATAAACGAGAAAGTTGGCATGCGATAGATGTGAGCCACGGTAGAACTGCCATGGGGTGTGATACTAAAGTCTTACTACAGCTCCAGACGCGGATAGTACCGTGAGGGGTCACGGGAGTACCGTGGCTGGGGCAGTAGTACGACGTTAGTACCGCACGGCGCGCGGTAGTACCGCGCCATAGTAGCGGTAGTACCGTGGGAGCGGTAGTACCGCGCCATATGGGCGGTAGTACCGCGTCGCGTTGGATCAAGCAGGATTTGAATCTGAAAAAGACCCGCGAAGCCATGGCGGTGCTACGATGACCAGATCTAGTGCAAGACAACAATACAAGTATAAATCCTATGCAATACTACACTCCTTCATCCTACTCTTGCAGAGATCTAGCCGAGAAATCTCAAGAACATGCAAGCCTCCCCCAAAACCTAGAAGAACCAAATACAATCAACACGGAGAAGGATTTGGGGAAAACCTTGGTCCATAGCAAGAGCACGTGGTGAGAACGATCCCACCGGACGGAATCACGGAGGCGAGCGGTGGAGGAGATCCGGCGACGAACGCCGGCTCGTTCGTGAGCACGAGAGAGAAAGGCGATGTGGAGAGAAAGGGCGAATGGGTATGGGGAGTTAGAACTCCCCGCCCGACCTTATCCCCACGCTCGAACCGGTAGCGGTAGTACCACGGTCATCGCGGTAGTACCGCCGGGCGAAATATCACGCGCCGTGGCGGTAGTACCGCTCCATCAGGCGGCAGTAAAAAATTACTGCCGCTTGGGTGCGGTAGTACCGTGCTCCCATGAGCGGTAGTACCGTGATTGGCCGCGGTAGTACCGTGGCCGACCGCGGTAGTACCGTGAGCTCACGCCACCAAGGGTTTCGAACAAGAGAGAAAAACACGCCTATGCACTGGAAAAACAGACACAACCCAAAGCAGCACAAAAGCAAAGGAACAACAGTAAAACCCTAAGTGACAAGGTCTCTCGAGAGAGAGGGCGGTGGCCGAAGCCACCTATGTTTGAGTTGGATGGTATGGCACCGCGAAGAATTGTCCTTGGGCCCATGACCAAAACTCGTCTTTGAAGCACAAGTACCATAAAAAATGGCTAATGTGAAAGAGGTGATCTATTTATGCATAATGGGGGGAGGGAGAGTTCATTGAGAGAACAACACTCCCCCTATGTCCATGCCTACATCTAAACTAGACAACAAGTTGAGTGTGGTGGGGGTTGCACGGGTTCAAGTCACATTGCTCAAATCAATGATATTTAGCTCATGCCTTAACTCGCGAAATCTTGCTTCATCCAATGGCTTCGTGAAAATATCT
Organism: Aegilops speltoides; assembly: GCA_021437245.1. Classification (NCBI taxonomy): domain Eukaryota; kingdom Viridiplantae; phylum Streptophyta; class Magnoliopsida; order Poales; family Poaceae; genus Aegilops; species Aegilops speltoides. The sequence continues at coordinate 15,210 of JAHHZJ010000245.1, read as the reverse complement.
GCAAGGTTATCATGAGTGTTGACATACTTGAGCTCAATCTCCCCTCGCCTAATGTGATCCCGAATGAAGTGATACCGAATCTCAATGTGCTTCGTCTTGAAGTGTTGCACGGGTTGAGGAAATCTTGATGGCACTTTCATTATCACACCAAAGAGGCACTTTGTCACAAGTGACACCGTACTCCTTTAAAGTTTGCCTCATCCATAGGAGTTGAGCACAACAACTACCGCCGCCACATACTCCGCTTGGTGGGCGAGAGAGACACACAACTTTGCTTCTTGGAAGACCAACTTACCAAAGAGCAGCCAAGAAATTGACACCCTCCTAAGTGGACTTCCTATCCACTTTGTCTCCCGCCGGAATCGAACTGTGAAACCTTCAAGCTTGAAGTTTGCTCCTCTTGGGTACCATAAGCCAAAGTTTAGGGTATGAGCCAAATATCGAAGATTAGTTTGACCGCCACAAAGTGACTTTCCTTTGGTGCGGCTTGAAAACGTGCACATCCCCACACTCAACATGATATCCGGCCTAGATGCACAAAGGTAAAGCAAGGATCCAATCATGGAGCGATATACCTTTGATCCACCGCTTTACCATTGGGATCGATGTCAAGTTGGCACTTGGTAGGCATTGGTGTAGTAGCCGGCTTGACATCACTTAGCTTGAATCTTTTAAGCATGTCTTGAGTATATTTGGCTTGGTTGATGAAGGTTCCTTCTCTTCTTTGCTTGATGTCGAAACCAAGGAAGAACTTCAACTCTCCCATCGAAGACATCTTAAACTTGGAGGTCATGAGAGCGGCAAATTCTTCATTGAAAGCTTTGTTAGGGAACCAAAGATAATATCATCAACATATAGTTGGCATACAAACAACTCCCCGTTGACCTTCTTAGTAAAAAGAGTGGGGTCGATTAGCCCTACTTCAAAACCACGATCTTGTAGCAACTCGGTAAGGTGGTCATACCACGCACGTGGGGCTTGTTTAAGGCCATAGAGTGCCTTATCGAGTTGATACACATGATCCGGAAAGTAGGGATCCTCGAACCCGGGGGGTTGCTTGACATAGACCAACTCATTAATGGGACCATTAAGAAAAGCACTTTTCACATCCATTTGTTGCAACTTAAAGTTGTGATGGGAAGCATAAGCAATCAACAAATGAATGGATTCAAGACGAGCAACAGGAGCGAAGGTTTCACCGTAGTCGATACCCTCGACTTGGGAGTAGCCTTGTGCTACCAATCTTGCCTTGTTGCGAATGATGTTCCCATGGGCATCTTGCTTGTTCTTGAAGATCCACTTGGTCCCAATGACATTGAGGTTCCCGGATGGTCTTGGCACCAATCTCCACACCTTGTTGTACTCGAAGTTGTTGAGTTCTTCATGCATGGCATTGAGCCAATCCGGGTCTTGGCGCCTCATAGACCTTTTGGGGTTCAACACAAGAGACAAGCGCGTGATGTTCACAATAGTTTGCCAATTGTCTCTGAGTGCTTACCCCTTCTGAAGGCTTCCAACCACATTTTCCATGAGATGGCCTTGGTTGGTGAGCTTGGAAGCAATCTTCGCAACCGACGCTCTAATTCCTCCTCGGGTGTGGAAGGAGGAGGTTGACTTGATGATCTTGGCGCCGTCTTGAGTTTGTTCTTGATCTTGAGGTTGATCTTGATCTTGAACTAGCTCGAGGGGAGAACTTGACCTTGGGCATCATTTAGTGGTTCATCACCGTCTTGAGGTAGATCTTGCCCTTGGTCTTGTTCACGAGGTTGAGGGCCTTCACGTTGTTCTTGAAGCGTGTGGGTCTTGATGAGGTGATGGCTCTACTTGAGTAGAGCATTGTCCTTCTCCTTGACCACAGGGGTTCCTCAATGGGTAGGATGTGACCAATACCCATTCTTCTTATGGCTTGGGAGGAATTTCATCACCTATATCACAAGTACCACTTTGCTCCACTTGGGAGCCGTTATTTTAAATCAAACTCCACGTTACGTCTCCTCAATGAGTCCGTGGACTTGTTGAGGACACGATAAGCATGAGAGTTTGTAGCATAACCAACAAATATGCCCTCATGAGCTCTAGCTTCAAATTTAGACAACCGAACACCTTTCTTGAGAATGAAACACTTACAACCGAACACCGAAAGTACTTGAGGTTGGGCTTGTTGCGGTGAGGATCTCATAAGGAGTCTTGTTCAAGCCTTTGCGAAGATAGAGCCGATTGGATGCATGACATGCTGTGTTGATGGCTTCGCCCAAAAGTTGTATGGAGACTTGAACTCGCCATCATGGTCCTTGCCGCATCCATCAACGTCCGGTTCTTCCTCTCCACAACACCATTTTGTTGAGGGGTATAAGGTGCCGATATTGATGCTTGATCCCTCGTCACTAAGAAACTCATCCAAGGTGTAGTTCTTGAACTTCGGTGCCGTTGTCGCTTCTTATTGTCAAGATCTTTGCATCATGTTGATGTTGAGCTTCATTTGCAAAGTTGATGACGGTTTGTTGGGTCTCACTCTTCCTCTTGAAGAAGTATACCCAAGTATATCTTGAATAATCATCCACAATCACCAAGCAATACTTTCTTCCTCCAAGACTATCAAAGATGGAGGCCCAAAGAGATCCATGTGAAGGAGCTCCAAGGGTCTCTTCGAGTAGATGATGGTTGAGGAGGGTGAGCCTTTCATGAAGCTTTCCTTGATACAAGCCTTTGCACGCACGATCTTTGGCAAAACTCACATTTGTTAGTCCACGAACATGGTCCCCTTGAGGAGACTTTGCAAAGATCTCATATTGGCGTGGGCCAAGCGGTGATGCCAAAGCCATCCCACGTCAACTTTAGCCATTAGGCATGTCGCGGTCTTAGTGGGTTGCTCAAAAGTTAACCACATAGAGACCATTCTCGACATGCCCAACAAAACTACTTTAAGAGTCTTGCTCCACAAGAGGGCCACAGTATCAATATCAAAGAATGTGGCAAAACCCATGAGTGCAAGTTGATGAACGGAAAGTAAATTGAATGCAAGGGACTCAACAAGCATGACTTTCTCGATCGTTAGATCATGAGAAATGACAACCTTGCCGAGGCCCAATACCTTAGAATGTGATGCATCACCCCACTCGACATTGGTGGGCATAGATGGAGTCTCTTGCACATCCACCACCAAGTCCTTGCTCCCGGTCATATGATTTGTTGCTCCACTATCGAGCAACCATGATCCCCCACCGGAAGCAAACACCTACACGAGATCAATGCTTGGTTTTAGGTACCCATTTAGTAATGGGTCCTTTGATGTTAGTAACAAGGGCCTTGGGAACCCAAATAGACCATTCAATGTACTCATAAGGAGAACCAACAAATTTAGCATAAACATGTCCATCACTAGCACGGCACAACACATATGAAGGGTTAAAGTCGCCGGCTTTGTTTGAGGAAACGTTCTTGCCCTTTTGAACATCAACTTCCTTCACTTTCTCCTTCTTCTTCTTGGAAGCTCTGTCTCCCTCTTTCACAAAAGTTTGTTTGAGGGGAGGAGGACGATTGGCCTTGTTGTTCTTCTTCTTCTTGCTCTTGGACTTGGGTGCAAACCCAATTCCTTCTTGCTCACAACTTCCTTTTGATTGCTCAAAAGGTCGTTGAGGTTTTCTCACCTTGAATGCAAGTCACAAGGCCCTTCTCAAGTTGATCCTTCAACTTAGCATTTTCCTCCACAAGATGCACATGCTCACAACAAGGGTTAGTAGCACATGCATTATCAATTAATACCATATGAGGAAAGGTGGCTTTTTCCTTGATTAGCTTAACTTGGAGTTGAGCATGAGACTCTTTGAGGCTAGCATGAGTACCCTTTAAGACCTTGTGGGCCTTGTCAAGTATCTCAAACTCCTCTTTGAGTCTAGCATGATCAACCCCAAGTTTAGCCTTCTCGGAGGTTAGCACATGAGACATGACAAGAGCATGATCAAGATCTTTCTTTAACTTAGCATGGGCATCATTGTGTGACTCCTCAAGAGTCAAGCGATGCACACGCTCTTCCTCAAGAGCATTAGAGAGATCCGATATCTCATCGGCATAGTCACGACTATGACCTTCCATCTTGGAGATGGTTTCTTCGTGAGCCTCGATCATGTCATTGGCCTCACCAAGTTGTTCCAAGAGAGCAACAAAGTGCTTCTTGGACTTTCCCTTGAGCTTACTCATGAAGGACTCTAGTTCATTCACTTCCTCATTAGACTCAACATGTCCATCAATGCAATCCTCCACAGAGGGATTAGAAATGATGGTGGTTGTGATGTTGGGGGTTACCTTGTTTGAAGCTTTCGCCATGAGGCATCTAGCGGTGATGTTTTCGTTGGGTGATTCGAAGAGAGACACCCGAGGAGTAGCAATGGCAATGGATGCCATGGCCGTTGCTTCTTCATTCTCATCATCATCGTCATCCTCTTGGTATTCTTCTTGAACCACCAACCCACGAGTGGGAGTCTTCTTGGCGAAGTTGTTCTTGTTGGGGACGGACTTGTCTTTGTCTTTCCGAATGAACTTGCCACCATTGTCTTCCCTCTTCTCGTAAGGACAATCCGCAACGAAATGGCTCACATTGCCACAGTTGAAGCAAGTTCTAACTCGTTGCTTGCCCTTGACGCCACTTGAGTTATTCTTGTTGAAGTTGGGTCTTGAGCTCTTCTTGCTCCAAAATTGTCTTGAAGCAAGGGCCATGTGCTCATGGTAGTCGAACTTGGTGTCTTCGGGGTTGCTTTCCTCATCTTCCACTTCTTCCTCTTCTTCGACAATGACCTTGGCCTTCAAGGCAAGGTTAGGCTTCTTAGCTCTTTGAGAACGGAGCACCGCATTTTCGGCGGTCTTGTCCAAGATGCTCATTGCAACGAACTCATCCAACACTTCACTTGAGGTCATGGTGTGGAAGTCCGAGTCGTTGACGAATGACGGAGGACATGGCTTTGTTGTAGGGAATCATGGCCTTGAGGAACTTTCGCTGATCAATTGTCATCCGTGTCCTTGCTTCCATGATCTCGAAGTGCCACCGCGAGTTTGGTAACTCTTCGAAAGAGCTCACGAGGTTCTTCATCTTCTTTCATTGCAAACTCGTCGGCTTCATCTTGCACCACTTCATAGTTGGATCGTTGAATGCTAGCACTTCCACGATAGAGGCCCTCAACACATTTCCATGCTTCTTTAGCCACGACATGGGGTCGAAGGTGAGGAGATCTTGGGAAGAATTGCATCTTGAATGATGAAGAGCACTCTCATTGAATTGATTGTCCACGGCTTCTCGAGGGTGAAGTTGCTTGGGTCATGAGGATAAAACCTTCTTCAATGACTCTCCAAAGGTTAGTGTTCACATGTTTCAAATGACGCTTAAAGCGATAGACCCAATTATCAAAATCTACACCTTTTTCATACTTAGGAGGTGGACCGGCATGATTCAAATGAGTGGAGGGAATAGGCCCTCCATAGATCGGGGGTTCCACATGGGCAAAGATGCCGGTGCCATTTCTACCACTAGTAGAAGGACTCTTTTCATTGTTAGCTTCCCCCTTATCGGAGAAAGCATCCGTCACCTTGTTAGTGGGATCACCCACTTTCATAGGTCTTGATAGATAGTTTAAGTCCCTCTAAGAAATCATTAAACATGCTTTTAACCTCGGCCGTCATGGAGGTTTTCAATGTGTCCAAAGCCACATTGAACTCCTCACGAGACCGAGGTTCCCCCTCGACGAAGATGAGATGGGATTCACACCGGAGTGTTCCTCCACACCATCGTTGGTGTCAACCATACTCTTGGACGGTAAAGTCCTTAATAAAGAGACGAGGCTCGATACCAATTGAAAGGATCGATATGGTTGACTAGAGGGGGTGAATAGGCAACTAACAATTTTAAGCTTTTCTTTACCAAATTAAACTATGCAACAAATAGGTTGTCTAGATATGCAACTAAGTGAGCAACCTATATGATGCAATAACAACTAGCACGCAAGCAAGCAAGAGATGTAACAATAAGTAAGCTTGCAAAAGTAAAGGCACGGAATAACCAAGAGTGGAGACGGTGAAGACGAGGATGTGTTACCGGAGTTCCTTCCTTTTGAGGGGAAGTACGTCTCCGTTAGAGCGGTGTGGAGGCACAATGCTCCCAAGAAGCCACTAGGGCCACCGTATTCTCCTCACGCCCTCACACGATGCGAGATGCCGTGATTCCACTATTGGTGCCCTTGAAGGCGGCGACCGAACCTTTACAAGCAAGGTTGGGGCAATCTCCACAACAATCGGAGGCTCCCAACAACAACACCACCACGAAGCTTCACCACAATGGAGTATGGCTTGAGGTGACCTCAACAAATCTAGGGTGCTCAACACCCAAGAGTAACAAGATCCGCAAGGGATAAGTGGGGAATCAAATATCCTTTGGTGGAAGTGTAGATCGGGCCCTTGTCACCCAATCCCGAGCAAATCAACAAGTTTGATTGGCTAGGGAGAGATCGGCGAAAATGGAGCTTGGAGCAACAATGGAGCTTAGAGGTGGAAGAGGTAGTCAACTAGAGGTAGAAGACATCCCTTATATAGTCGGGAAAAGATCCAACCGTTATCCACTAGTTACGCTCATGACTCACGGTACTACCGCTCCAAGGAGCGGTACTACCGCATGACGACGCCGCCGTACTACCGTGGTGATCACGGTACTACCGTGGCAGCTGCACAGAGCGGAACAAGCTGAGCTAGAAGCGATACTCACGGCGCGCTGTACTACCGCTCCCCTTGCGGTACTACCGCAAGGCGGGAGGGTCACGGCACAGGAGGGCGCGAGACGAAATAAATTTCATCCGTGTCTACTTCCGCGAGAAACTAGGGTGGTGCAAAAACCGATGCGGTACTACCGCTTGCAAAGCGCGCGGTACTACCGTCGTAAACACGGATGTAAAAATTACATCGCGCCTACTACCGCGACATAATGTACTAAGCGAAAGACCCGCAGTACTACAACTCCAAAGGAGCGGTACTACCGTGAGCCCCACGGTACTACCGCGCAGACGAGCGGTACTACCATGGGTGCCGCGGATGTAAAAATTACATCCGCCCTACTACCAAGACCGGGCGGCACTAGGCAGAGTTGGCGGTACTACGCACGGAGGAGCGGTACTACCGTGAGGGCGCGATGTAAAAATTACATCCGCCCTACTACCAAGACCGGGCGGCACTAGGCCAAGGTACCAGCGGTACTACCGCGCCAGAGGGGCGGTACTACCGTGACTGTCAGCAGTACTACCGCGTGTACTTGCGGTACTACCGCAAGTACAGCGATAATCGTCTGTTTTCGCACAACAATGATAACGATGGGTAGCTCCAAAGTGCAAGGAAAGGAGGGCAAGTGTCGTGTGATTCCACCCTACCTTTTCGACGCGGACCCCTCTTAATAGTGCGGCTCTCCTCGACTCAACTCCACCAAAGAGAAACGTAGAACAACGCCGGCTTCACAAGTCTCCGAGGGGCACCGAATCGTCTTGTGCCTAATGAAGAAGTATCTGTGGGACTCAAGGCACACGATTAGTCCGCACGAGTATTGTCATCAATCACCAAAACACTTAGGGATAAATATGCCCTTACAGTTGACCACATTGACCACGCCGCGCCGAGAGCACCAAGGCGGTGGACGACGGCGAGGCCTAGGAAGGGGACGATGCGGAGCCGGGGAAGACGCGACAGTGGATGCCCACGCGGAGAGGAGTACGAGGATTCACCGGTTCGGCTGCGGTGTGAGGTTGCCGTCGCCGCAGGGCCTGGCTAGCGGTGGGAGTAGTAGGGGGCGATGAGGCCTCAACGGCAGCACAACCGGCCACTGGAGGCAAGAGTAGGCGGTCTCCCCGGCGCTGGTTTGGGCGGCTGGTGCAAGAAGAGCAGCGATTGAAGAAGCAACAGGACCGTTCGATTCAAATCCAATGGTTACTGCTGCTAGAATTGTTTGTTGACTAAGTTGACAAGCCCTGCGTACGCGTCAACGTAGTAGGCCCACAGGTCAGCCTCCCAACTGGTGCGCCCCAGATGTCAGTGGGAGGAATCATTTTTTCGCATAATAAGGAGGCAGTTGATTGCGTGCGGCCAGGCCAGCAGAGGAGTAGGGTGGGCCGGGGAAGCCTGCACGGCATCACAGCAGGTCATAAGAGGAGGGAGCAGGCAGTCCCGCCGACGCTAGTTTAGGCGGCTGGAGCAGGAAGATCACAGATTGAAGAAGCACCTCGGCTGTTGGATGGACACCCAATAGTCACTGCTGCTAGAATCGTGTGTTCACTGACAAAGCCTTGCGTAAACAAGTCAGCCTTGAAATCTATGGCGTGTACAACCCATTTGCTATTATTTTTATAATTTTTACTCATTTTCTAATTCATATGGAATTTATTGCAGTCCGTTTTCCATTTTTAGAATTGCTGGCCATTTTCTGGTCAGTACCAGGGTAAAAAAATTAACTAAATATGTGGGAAATTTTGAAAATTCGCAAAATTTTGCTGGGGAAATAAATATTCTTAATCCAAAAATTAATAGCCATACTAAAACAAATTTAAAAATAAATTAGTACTATGTCATGTTAAATCCAATGAAATGCGTATAAGATATCAGTGAAGAACAAAAACAAAAAAACTAATATCCCATTTGCTATAAATTTTTGGAATTTTCAACCCTTTTGATATTACTTTTAATGAGACATTGACCATACTCTTTGGCCAGACGGAATGCATCCCTCCTCGTCTTGAAAGATTTGCAGCCCAGTAATTCGGAGAAAACAAATAGGCCTAGCTTGGGTATTCTTCAAAAAGAAATATTGGGCTACCTATTTTCCCAAAGAACTGGTGCATGAGAATTTAGCTTTATTTATTTATTTACTTATTTATGTTTAGGGGACCATGAGCATGTACCTGGGCCGGATTCATGTGAGAGCCTCCCTTCCAGTTAATTATGGGCTTCTCTATTGGGCCTTCATCAGTGGGCTGCATGTTATCAACAAGTGGAAAATGTGTTCCGTACGAAAAATAGTATGAGCTACGTACGGCACGGGGCACTAAAGGATCGAACCGTGCAACGACTTCCAAAACATTGTGTTTGTCGTTCTAACAACACATTTATTCAACCAACGGACGAAATATACTACTAATTGTACATTGAAAACAGCAGCAGCAACAACAACGAGTGGGGTGCAAGCAAAGCGATAGCGAGCCGGAAGAGTGAAGACGCAGCTCTCTCTTCCAAACCAAACATCAGCCATCATTACAAAAGGGCTACCAAAAAAGAACAAGTGTATGCATCAAACTAAATAAAGATCCTACTACACCAAGTGTATGCATCTAACTAACTGGCTCGGTTAGGCGTTACTATTTATTAAGCTGCGGAGATTGGTGGCGGCTTGAACCGATGGGTGCTGACGGAAACTCCACCCAGCGATTCAATCGATACTTGCGACCCTCTCTCCTACTTTGGGCTGCGAGGCGTGGCGGCACATATCGGGGTATGGTGCATGCAGAGACGTATGGTACTGCTGTGTACACACAGTTTTGCACGATGAACGAAACCGCGCTGCCATCATGATCCTTGCCATCGGTTATCTCTGGTTAATTGGATAATTCATCCGACAAACGAGAGCGTGTACAAAGGCTACTTACCACCTCGGTCAAAAATTCACGAAGGCCCGAGAGAAGCTGGGATCTGCTCAAAGACCTTCGGTGATTGTGATTGTATTCATGAAATAACACGTCCGGTACGTGCGAATGATCATCAATCTTTCGCCGTCGTCTAATCGAGCCAGGAACCACCTGCAACTGCCATGCCGCTTTTCTTTGAAAGGTTCTGGGATTAGGAAGGGTAGGGACACCAGGCGGCCTATAACATCATATCAAGTTGGAGTCAAATAAAAAAGGGCTCTTGATTTAGTCAATCTTAAGAACAGCATGTTATGAGCATGAATGTTTTTTCAGTAAATGTTGTCAGTAATATAAGCAAGCCATCATGATATCATAGGAAAGTAACATACTGCTGTAACAACCATTTGTAGCGATGACTGGAGTAGGCCAGCAATACGTCCAGCCATAGAAGGAGTCGACAGCGTAAATGAAGCCCTTGTGTTCAATGGCATCAGAGAACCATGGAGGATGTATGATCCTGCGATGGACGTGCAGATTTATCCACTTACCGAAGTGACCTGTCAGATAGGCGAGACCGCGGTTGAAGAACGCAATTAGCCTGAAGTCTTTATCAGGGTGGGCATTCGGTAGAATCCGAAAATTCGGTTTATACATTCGGTTTATTTTCAAATTCGGTTAGCAAAACCAAAAACCGAATATGACAGTCCAAAAGTGCTAACCGATATTTCGGTTAACCGACCATTTCGGTTCGGTTTTCAACCGACTGACTGCATCGGTGCTGCAACATTATAGCAAGCGCATCTTCCAGGGGCACTGTGGACCTCTTATATAGTTGAGCACCTTGTCCCTTGCAGTGTAGCTAATCGATGTGGGACTAAACAAGTAAAGCTCCGTTGCACATTCCATCAGCCACCGGAAATACAAATAGTATTTGGGCCTTGAAATTGTGTAGACGGGCCCTATCACACATGGTAGAGTAGCTGGCTGGGCCCTTCGTAGTTCGTACGCAAGTGTGTGACTGGACACACGCGCTCGACCGTGAGCAGTTGGCATACCTAAAAAAAAGCTGGCATCTGGCAAGACGTGCGTGACCATGAGCACTGAGCAGTTAACATTTGGCGGGACATGCACCCCTAAAAATACCTGGCGAGACGTGCGGCCGTGGGGGTGCCTCGCACTGGAATTGCGTGGACTTCCATTTGGCATTTGACGAGATGTGTGGCCGTGCGGGAGACTTCGGTTTTTCCATCGATTATCGGTTAAATACCGAACCAACCGATTTCAATTCGGTTATTAAACCTAAAAACCAAATTTAAATATAAAAGCAACAAAAACTGAAAATTCGGTTTTTTCGGTTTCGACATCGGTTTGGTATTCGGTTGGTCGGTTTTTATGCCCACCCCTAGTCTTTATAATTCGCCGATCTTGTGGGCATTTGGCAGATTACAACCTTGAGTAAATCAAACTTGGTATCATGTTGGCTACTGTAAGATTCCGAGTATTTTGGGCATGTGCCAAAGCGGTCGATGTTAATCGAAGGAAGGGGGATCAATCGCCGGGTGTAGACCTCCACGAACATCCAGCTGCCGCGATCGTCGACGAGCACCATCCAAGACGTGTTCATGCCAACCCAATACATACCGTTAATGTAGCTGAGGCTGATAGGGATCGGATCGCAGTGAAGGGGGTTGATGCTCGCCACCCTACGATCGTTATCTTTGCGTGACATGCCATTTACGAAGACCAGTGACATCGGCAAGCAAGGAGCTGGCTGAAAAAGCTCCGACTGAGGGCTTTGAGTAAACAGTACAGCCCCGACGAGCCTGCCAAGCGGCGTATGGTCTTGAGATTGTCCACAGCGAAACAATGAGCTTGATTACCTCTGTGGGGAGCGATTCCAGCCACTCTTTCGTGACGCTGCTCGGTTCTGCCATTGTTAGTGCTTGGGTTTGGACAAGGGGGCGCCTTAGCGGGGATGGAAGCTTGGGCGAGATTATGTGCGGACAAAGATGGAAGCGAATATGTCTTGCGGGAAGTGGGCGGTGATGATGACTACAGCATGCCGCTTGACTTACGAGACACATACCAGCAGCGTAGGGTCATATCGATGCCAGACAACTTGCTTGAGTGATCACAGTGCTAGTACTCCCTACAGTACCTACTACAGTACTATGCCCTAGCTTGCTAGAGTAGAGTAGTAGAGTAGGACTCTGCTCTACTGCTAGCACCGGAGGAGCAGTATATTCTAATCCAAAATAGTTACAAACTTCAATGCCCGAGAGTGGAACGACTACGAACCGTGCTCAAAGACCGTGTCTACGTGGTGTTTGGACTTATATGCAAAAAATAGCAAGATGCCCGTGCATTGCACGGCACACCATCATCACCAACTCGGTTTTTTCTCTACTCCTACTCCTATAAAAGACTCAGTTGGTGATGATGGAGGCGAGGAGGCGTGTTCAGCCGGGCGTGCAGCAGACGGCGCAACACTATTCAATTTGTTATAAAAAAACAAAGAAGAGTAGTAGAGATAGAGACATAGGGAGGAGCATGAGGTTGTGGGAGATAAGGATGAACGAGGCAAGGCTTTATCTGTAAATGTGGAGAGAGGTGCGGATATCTTTTGTAAAATTGTCATAGTTGGCTTTCCATCCGTCAGATATAGATCGGACGGTCTATATTACAAGATGGCAGGCATATCATCATCACCAACTCGGTTTTCTATAAGAGTAGATATATATAGATATAGATAGATAGAGACTAGGGAGTACTAGTAAGGACACCATCTACTGCTTCATGTGCTACTCCTGCGCTCCATTCGTGACATAACATCCCCTACTGACCACTCCCTCCAGCGCTCCATTCAGCGGTATTTGTTGAAATCTGGGAGCGCACTCTCGCGATCGCTGGTATACGACTTCACCGACGACGACTTCTTCCCCGACCTCGGCAACCTCTTCCTCAAGGACATGGGCGACAACCTCAACACCAACGGTGTTGCTCCCGTTGCACCGTATGTGTTCTCATCCTTCTGTTCAAATCGTGGTAGAATTCTTGTTTCTACTCTGTATCCTACTACTATGCTAGTCCACATGATTAGTTTCATCTCTGTTATAGCCGTCATGATTTATTTTGTGCTTATTCGGATTAAATCTCGTAGTAACTTGCTCATATATTCAACCGGCACAACGTCCCCTACAGCCACTCCCGTTTCATGGACGGCCTGGTCGATGCCTCCAAGGAGCCCTTCGTCCACTGCTATGAGTGCCCGATGCCGTTTTGTGGCTCACCGGCGGACATGGTGCATCACCTCACGGATGCGTGCAGCGGTCACTGCTGGCCCTTGGTGGAGAACATCAAGTATGACACATGCTACTGGTTCACCATGCCGGGGTCGCTGGAGGATCACCGTCGCCTGCTAGTCTCGGAGAAGGACGGCATCGTCTTCCTCTTGATCGTGGGCACCGGCGAGGCCTGTGCAGGTCGCCGCCCCGTCTCTATAATGTGCGTCAGGGGCGTCGCCGCTAACGCTGACACTGACACAAGGCAGATGTACGGGTGCGTGCTCACTATTACTACCCCTCCGGGTCGCGTGGGCGGCGACACCGGCCTCATCAGACGGACTTGGACTCTGGGGAGCTGGGACTATCCCGCCAATGTGGACTTGGAAAACCCATGGCATCCTTTACCACGACGCGATGCAGGGGACTCAAGGAGGTTCACTGGACATACGCATTATCAAGTGCACTTAGAAAACATGTAGTGTGTGTGTGTGGCGCTTATGGCCCGTGTCTTTGCAGCTTTTGATTACGTAAGCTTGTCGTTAAACTTGAGTGGCTTTCGCGCATCCTTCCTTTGAACTGCTCCTCTCGGTGAGCTGATGTAAGACACTTTGGGTTTCATTTGATAATGGAACCGGGGAGGAGCCTCCCTGTTCTTCTAAAAAACGCATTATCAAGTTAAATGTTGATCATTAGTCTTCGCTCAATGTAATCCATTGTCTAAGCATGTGGAGACTTCCATGCAGGATCTTGCTCTATTGGAGTATCGCGCATGAATAAAAGTGTATCCGTTTATGGTTTAGTCTGCAATCTTCCATGTATGAATTTTTACTACAGTACTGGTGAAAGACTTACAATGAACCATTTGTTACATCTCCTCTGCCCCCTTGCAAGTCATCCTGATTTAATCCCTCCGTCTAGGTGTATAAGGGCATGGTTAATATTACTTAATAGTATAGCCAACTGTTGACTATAAGAAAGTGTCATGTCATCTGTAGCCAACATGTATAACAATCGATACTCAAAAACTAATTCTTAAAGATCATTTCTTGCAAAGCATAATAAGTGTTATTTCTTCACAAGTTTTGGATGCAGGTTGAACAGTTGAACGCTTTTGTTTGCAAAAGATACCTTTTTATCTATTTCACCCGGATGTTTGTGAGCTCTAGAGATGAGATAATATCCGAAGAAACCTATCGATACCCGTTACACATGATATGACCCCACATCCTTTGTCAAGATAAACAACTCCCCGATCAATGCATTTCACTCTTCGGTGCAACGCTCGGGCACCTTACTACTATAGATTAGTACGACCAAAAATTGAACTAACATTATATATAGTACGATAAATACTGATGCAAGTCACCTAAAATTATATCATTCAAAACTATGTTCAAATACGAATCCAACGATATAGTTTTTGTTGACATGCACTAACATTTTGTCAGTTAAATCTTCAGTCAAATTCAATGGGGACTAATAAACCACGACCGATGTAGTACAAGTGTAGAGGGCGGCGCTGCACGGGAGTCTCACCTCTCACCCCGCTCGTGGCGCGGCAGTAAAGCCGTCTGTAGGATCAAAAGTATGTCTAGAGGGGGGGTGATTAGACTACTTGACGATATAAAAATTTAGCCTTTTGATAAAGACAAGTTTTTGGCAAGTTCACAATGATGATCAAGTCAAGTATCACCCTACACATGCAATTCTAGAGTATTGGCAGCGGAAAGTAAATTGCACATGTAGTAAAGAGAGGTGGAGAAGAGCAAACGCAATTTGGAACACGGAGATTTTTCTCGTGGTTCCGATAGGTGGTGCTATCGTCAATCCACGTTGATGGAGACTTCAACCCACGGAGGGTAACGATGCGAGAGTCCACGGAGGGCTCCACCCACGAAGGGTCCACGAAGAAGCAACCTTGTCTATGCCATCATGGCATCGCCCACGGAGGACTAGCCTTACTGGGGTAGATCTTCACGAAGTAAGCGATCTCCTTGCCCTTACAAACTTCTTGGTTCAACTCCACATCTTGACGGAGGCTCCCAAGCGACACCTAACCAATCTAGGAGGCACCACCCTCCAAAAGGTAATAGATGGTGTTGGTGATGATGAACTCCTTGCTCTTGTGCTTCAAATGATAATCTCCCCAACACTCAACTCTCCTCACCGATTTGGCTGTGGTGGAAGAAAGGATTGAGTGGAAAGCAACTTGGGAAGGCTAGAGATCAAGCTTCATATGGTGGGAGTGGAGCTACTTGATCTCAACACAAGGGTAGGCAGTTTTCTTC